>CAMOHE010046154.1:0-24162 GCA_946598075.1 Artocarpus hirsutus
GAGATTATATTTGAATAGGTGAAATATTATATTTGAGTTTGAATAAGAAGGTTTTAGAAACAATATTTAACAAATAAAAAATTAAGAAAAAAGAAACATAACGTGAGGACAATGACATGGATGAATTTAGGTATTCATAACTTACAAATTAAACACATATAGTGCCAATCGTAAGAAAGAGATAAGGTGATTATTGGCTTTATAGACAGTTGTATGCACTTTGGTGCTAGATAATCTTTGAGCATCGGGTTCCTTTATTCTCAGCATAAGATGGAGTGTTGTTGTCGAATCCTGTTTTAGACATGGCTAACAAAAGCTTCAAGAGAAAAAAAAAAAAAAAAAAAGGATTCCCGAATATGGAAAAGTTGAAAAATAAGTAATCATGTAATTCGAATATAAATAAAGTTTTCAATTATAAGATTCCTCCTTTTATAAGTGTTTCACATTGTGGTTAAAACTATTGGTTAGAACTGTTTTTACTATGGTATGTGAGAGCTTTATACAGTAGCAACTTTTTTTTTTTTACAATAGTATATGAGAGCTTTACACTGTTTATAACTGAAGATAATCATTAAGACCGTCCATTACTAAACAGGCTATTGTTATTAGTGATAAACCCCCACCTTATTTTGTCAAACACTTTATTCACGATTAGACAATTTGCATCTCTTTCATGAAAGCTGTGGAGTGAGATAGATAAAAAGGTAGATAACCTACTATTGCTATATACCTAAATAGTGATTTTGAATACCAACAAAGTTGAACTATCAAACCAAAGAAGAACCCCCTCCAATTAATACCGACAAAGGTTTTGGTCATATAATATGTGGAATTATGAAATGGCAAATATATAGCCGCACACTATATAAGTTTTGCTGTTTGATGAGCGTCACCAAGAGATCTAGAAATATGAGAAAGGAAACAAAAGATATCACAAGACTAAACAAATTGTAGGGAACTTGTGTAGTAGGAAACGTAATTTTACATTATTAATAGGAACTGTTACTTTAGTCATTGGATTAATTATTTGATGGTATAATAAGTAGGTGTTTTGGTTTAAAATTTTCACGATGTAACATATAATTGTTTTTGGTCAAAAATTAGATCAAAAAATTAATATAACAGCTGAAACAATAGTTCCGATTATAGAACAAAAGTAGAATTCCTATCATAAAGGGAAAAAAAAGGTGGGAAGATTTTTAGCTCAAATTTTGCGCCATAGCAGAAGCATGGCAGTGTTTGGAGGCAATGCGGGAGAATACAATGGGCGAGTAAACATGAAATTTACGAAGTGGGTTTAGGTGGATAAGTGAGATTGCGTTCGGTAGAATAATCCGGCGGGAGAACGTGTCATGTCCCCGCGCGCCTGTCATTTGCTCGCTGTCATATGAAGAAATGTTTTTGTGATATTATCTCCATTATCTCTCTCTGTCTCTCTCTCTCTTTTTTTTTTTTTTTTTTTGAAGCGATCTCTCTTTTTTCAGGTACCGCTTTCATAATATTTTAGTGTTGCTTTTAGTCTTTGATTATATGATAGAGGGTCTTTCTAAGGACCTCTTTTGAAAAAGGATCTTTCTACTATACAACCTCATACCCGTAATGCATATAGATCTTGTCACATCATATCAAGATAAGAAAGCATACAGAATAAATAGCTTTTGATACAAATTTAATGGTTGAAAAATAATGTTCTACCAACGATGGCTTTTTTTTTTTTTTTTTTTTTTTATGTCCCACCATAAGATCCTTAAAAGAAGGTTAAATACTAGAGGAAAACTTGTAGACAAATGAAACAGAAGACATTTCTAAATATAAATATAAATATATATAAATATATATATATATATATATTATATTAATCCTGAACCCCCTGGGTAAGAATTAGACTGGTCGTTGGGGAAAAACATGTTGATTTCCTATCGAAGAACCACGCTTGATTTGTTCCTTCCAAAGTTTAACGTTGTTAGCAAAGTATGTATAATTCTGCCGTCTTCATTTCAGATTTTTGTCTCAGAATTTTGTCTTTTACCTCAGATGATGATGAAATGTCATTAGTCATTTAAGAGTCTATTGTCGTTTGCAAACAAAATGACATGTCGTTCGTCTCGACGAACTTAAAATAAAAAAATATATATATCTCTAGACCATTTATTATTATCATTTTGCTAGAACATTTTTTAAGTATTTACGACTAAGCATGTTTAGTTTAGTTTTTCAGCATATTTCTGTAATTTGATTATTACTTCTTAGCCTTTGAGATCATGACAAAATATGGTTGCCTTCGGGAATCGTCATAAAGCAATAGATAAAAACAAGATATTTTTGAATTGTGTGTGCGAGCACCCTTTCAAGAATAGGGAATCTGTTGAAGAGATGAAGAGAGCATATTTAATATTATATTAGGAACAAAGAAAAAATACAAAGTCTCACAATGAAAACTTGGATCAATCCTATACTAGAGCAAGAAAATTCTGGCATTAAAGAATCTAAAATCTTAAAGCTCGGAACAAAAGTTTTACTTTGAGGCGACACCAATTTGGCGGTGACGTGTAAGAAAAGATCATTAACTGATGAAAATTGCTATTCTCATTCAAAAAAAAAAAAAAAACAAAAAAACAAAAACAAAAACGAAAAACTATGTCAGGTCCGATTACCATGGTTACTTCCCATTTCAGAGACAAAAGGTCGATTTGTTCCCATGTTTTTCGAAAAAGAGCTCAAAGTTACCAACTTCGATGGTTCAACCAACCTTTAGTTCAGGTTATGCTTAAGACGAAGATTAGCAGTTAATGAAACTGACGAGGAAAAAAGAGAATATGCTTCTTACTTTCCATTCGAATTTGCATTCTTATGGAAAGGCCAAAGATTTACCAGTCGCTCGAGCACTGCCGCGCTTTTTGAGAAGTAGCCAGAAAATCCAGCAGGCGTTGATGGAGGAGGAAAATCCTCAGCTGGCATTGCAAATGGTCGAATCATTTTCTCCATTGTCTCCATCGTAAGATATGACCCCACTTCTTGTAGCCTCTCTGGACCCATGATCGGCAGTGTATGTTCCTGATGTAGTGAAGCTGCCTCACTGTCGTTCTTCTGCGAAGAGAGGGGGACAAAAAAAAAAAGAAAACATAATTGACAAGCATGAATATGTGATACTATCAACTTTTGATCCAGAATTTCCAACAAAGACGATTATTTTTGCTATGCTTCTATCGGATTACCTCCAGCGGGGATAAATCTGCACCACGGCTAAATGTCATCTCAATACGGAACCTTTTTGGGTCTTCGAGAGCTACCTGCAGTTTTATTTTTATTTTTAATTTAAAGAAAAATGACTGCAAAAATATATTTCAATAATGGAAAAATATAGTAATATAAAGCTAGAGTTCAGAAAACAGCCACGTTTGATTTCAAGATCAGTAGGAACCATTCAAACACGAGAAACCTAACTCTTAGAGGTTTTTCTGAGTTGTAGAGATGAACTTTGAATTCATTATCACGATGAATGGTTCATGTTTTAAAACCACTAGCACCATAGTAGCTGGATACTGTGATCAACTTTTTGGAGAAATTTCTGGACTGAAATAAAAGAGATTGCTCTCCCATATAGATCTTATTTGGGTAAGTTGAAGACGGCTAGTCTCTATAGAGCTTAAAACGATTAAATCAGCCAAAACCTATAGACATGGTCGACCAAGTTACTGCTTAGTTTGTTTAGGTTTAGATCTTCTTAACGAAGATAACCCGCTGTTATGGATTCTTTGTCGTTTTTTAAGACCTAGTGGCATGAAGAGAGAGGTTGTGGAGGGCTTTTGGGTGTGTGTGTGTCCAATCCCACTTGTAATCTTTTTTTCTTATTTATACATTGGCACATGCTATAACATGTGCCACTTTTTTAAATAAAAAAAAAAGAAGAAAGAAAACAAACAGCTGTTATAGTTTATTTCCATCAGACAGGCTGGGTATCAAGAAGTCACCACGTTGGGATGCATATCTAGGAAAACATCAAAATTACTAACCTCTGTGTTCTCAAACATCCTGAGCACGATGTAACTCATGTAGTCAAGCTCCTTAGTTTTGTATAAACGCTCCAAAGCACTATGGCAAAAAAGGCTATCCTCTCCTTGAAGAGATTCATCCAGGTTACAGTACCGGAGAACATTCATGAGGGAATGGATATGTGATTCCTGCAATAAAGAATATGCAGATTAAAGCATAATACTTTCCAAAGCAGATCAAGTAGTTGGACCCAAGTTGGGAGCTTTTATACTTACTGATGTAAAGTAAAGGCGCGTGCGCACATGGCGTTCAGGTGTCTTGACATTTGCATACCTAAAAGAGAACAGAGATAATAGATTGATATAATCAGAATCAGTTATAGCTTAGACATCACACAGTAATAAGTGAAAAAAAGGCTTGAATATTGACTTTGGATCCAAGCGATATTTAATCTCTTTATCATCGTCATCATCCTGATCCATGGATATGTCACTTGTAGTGCTAGATCTTCTCACATCATCATTCTTAGTTTTAACCTTTAAGATATCATTAGTGCTTGATCTTTTCGCGTCATCACTCTTTATGTAGAACTTGGAATGATGCTCTGCATCATCCTTTTCAGATGTCACATCGGAATTTTGATCCTGATTACTTTTTAACTCAGCAACACTGATGGCTTCTTCACGAGTGTTTCTCAGATCAATCAGAATCTTACCCAACAGACGTCGAGCAATCTGAAATGCAGGACATACAGTCAAGGTTGGAATGTTACAAAATTAAGACCCTAATCCAGCATAAAAGATGTTTAATTTTGGAAGCACAGGAAACAAACTGAGATTTCAGTTAGTGTTCAAGAATAAATTATACCGTCCTAAAGGTTGGTTAGCAACTTTACTCAACATCAAGATATAGAGGTATCAGATCTCATTATAAACTCAAGTCGTATGATAATCAAACAATGGGAAAGAAGTTTTGAATGTCACGAGGTGTCAACAGCATTCAAGATTTTGAATAACAGAACTCTTAATCAAAACACAAGTTTACGCTTTAAAAAAAGAAAAGTTTATGCTAAATCCAGCATTTAAAAGCTCATAATAAAAGAGGATAAAATAGCAGGAAGCTACCTTTGAGCCAATCTTGAGCTTTTGCTTTGGATTGATTCCATACTCATTTGGGATGACACCATCTGCAAGTAACTGTTAAGCAATACCATGAAGCTGGTGCAGATCAACATTTACGAAAAGTGACATGATACATCATACAACAACTCATATATACATTGATACGCTAGAGGCTAGATACAAGTAGTTCCTTTCCAAAACTCATCTTGTTTATGGGGACCTTTTTTATTTTTGTCTTTGTTCTTGCTTCTTCTCTCTCTCTCTGTCTCTTTCCTAGAAGTGTTTTTAGGCTGCTTAGTTCTCTATTCATGCAAGGACAATTTCTCCTCACAGACCTAGACTGAGAGCAAGCAGAAACAAGTAGCAGATTGGATAATGTGGGTGAGTTGCATTCTGTACCTGAGCCACTTTGAAGAGCTCATCCAAGCCTTCTAAATTAAGATGTGCATTGTGCAAAAGATCATATCTGAGAGGTGACAACTCAGGAAAACAGATGCATCACATTCAGTAGAAGAAAATAAGATTTTGCAAAGCCCATAATATTATTTTTAATGGCATGTCATTATACTCCAAATCATAATAAACACACAGTTCAATGTATTCATGATTGATTGCAGCAAATCAGAGTGCACAATGTAATTCATAAATCATAATTGATTCAGCAAATCAGAGTGTTTAAAGTTATTTATAATTAATTGCCATGGGACATAGGACAGGCAAAGTAGGGACTCAAAACTGCTTTATTCCTGCTAATATCGTTTGGCAGAACTTGCACTTGCGTGAGAAAAAAGAGTGAAAGGAAGACGTGAAGAATTGGAACGGAATTAGAGGACGAAGCATGGAAGAACTACATATTAAAGAATTAGATAATATGAGGACAACACACACAAGCCAGACGAGAGTATTTCCAGCAGCAGACGTGTAACACATAGGACAATTTTAAACAACAGAATTTTTAACAACCTGGCATCCCCAACATGATGATACCAGGTGACTTACTTGCATGAGTCATAGACATCTGGAATTTGCGTAATGTCAAACCGCCTGCAAGTAAACCCTCAAATCAGAGATGAACACTTCAAACAATTTTTTCATTTAATATCTATATTTTTTTTTTTGGTGATGACTGAGACTTCAACATACTAAAGACACACCCATAGTTTATCTCAAGATTCAGAATATTAAAAATGAAAAGAAAAAAAATAATAATAAAGAGACGCTCAAAACTTCTTAAATGTTCCCAAGTCCAACAACATTCCCAGATTCAGGAAAATCCATGAACTTGTCAAACATTTTACGTATGAAAGACATATAAGGCAAACAACATTACACATCCAAAACAGGCCAAGTAAATTAAAATAAAAAACACTCACACTTTGCGTTCGTTGTACAAGTCTCTTTCAAGCTTTCTCCAGCGAGCATACATCAAAAGGAATCCTTCACTACCACATGGTAATCCAGCAGCAATACGGTCAACATCAATGTTAGTCTTTCCAAAGGCTTTTGCTTGATCATAAGGGGGAATCACATCATAAGCACTTGACTCAGTAAGTTCTTCATCTTCATCTTTAGCTAGCAGTCTTACTTGTTCTGTAACCTTCTTGGTGAGCTCTACCTATTCATCAGAAGAGATACTTTTAACATCTACTTTATGTGTGAGATGTCCGTGGTATACTAGAGATAATAGCACGCACATATGCATGTCATTTTAACATCCCATACCAATGTACTTGCAATTTTAGAGACTCTGTTGCGCAGAGTGATTACAAAAGAAAAGAAAAGAAAAGGGGGCATTTTTGGTTTTGTCAACACCATGTGATTACCAGTTTTGGTAGAAGTTCAAAAGCATTTGATGGCAGCCCAGCTCCATCCATCATCCATAAAGGTGATCCATTGCTCTGAACTGCCTTTGCACCAGAAGTTATAATCTCATTTAACCTTTCCTGCAAATTATAATGTGGGAAGGAAGAAATCACTACCTCGGACAAGAACATATCCAGAAATCTTTATTTAACAAAGCTGCAAACATAAGCAAGAAAACCTTGGCTTCTTTTATCTCGACACTGGCATTCTCAAGTCCATCCAACATAGATGAGTCCTTACTTACAAGGGATACCTTGAAAAATATGATAGTGTCAGTCATAAAACCTTAACTTTTCAAAAGCATTCACGGCTCTCTCAAGGAAAAAGCTGACCAGGATTGGCGTTAGCTGTCCCTCCAGATCAAGGAGGCCTTTGGCAAATGCAGCTGCAGACATCTGTAGACAATTGCATTGTAAATAACGGTACTCCTTAATGATGCTGAAGTCAATGGTTACAAGTATAAACAACAGGAAATAGGCCAAAATTTGGCGAAACAAACAAATAGAAAAAGAAGAAAAAGAATGTGCAAGTATTGCAGCAATTATACCTGCACACGGCCCTCATCAGAGCTGTAGATTTTAAGATCATGACGATATGTGCTATGGAGGCGAAGCAGGCCAGTTCCTTCACCTGCAATTTCATCAACTCAATACGGAAAGTACCCTTAATATTCAACATAGATTTTATACTGGATGTATACAGAATGATCATTTTGCAAGAAAAGCTAGTCATAAAAAATGAAAACATAATATGTTCAAGCAAATGGATTTTGTCTATAATAGTGAAAAGAATTATGGCAGTAACCTGGATACATGTTGTTTCTGAAATATCTACCAAGTTCTTCAGCCTGAAAATATATGAGAGGAAATAAAACTAAAAAACAGAAATTGAATAGATAATAACAAATAAGACAGACCCAAAAATGATAGGTCACCACCTGTTTTCTTCCTGCATGTGTAAGGACACCCCCATATTTAAGAACCATTAGAGCTTCAACAGGTCGTTCTTCCTCACCTTCACCATTAGGTTTTGCTACTTTGACCCACTTTAGTGGCTTAAGTTGTACCTTTCTATAAATTCCAGAGAAATGTCCGCCCTGAATTACATTTGAGAGATCAATAGCAAAAGATAAGAGACAGCTTAATGCTATCTAAGAAGCAATGCAGGACTCAACGTCATACTTAAATGATCTACAATCTTAGGCCATTTGGTGGCTAGCTGGATACTTTCAAAAGGAAAATGCTAAGTCTCAATTTATTACAAAACCTCTTCAAGGACAGCTTTAACTTGACGAAGCTTTTCAGCATGCTCAAAGTCTTCTGCTTCACTGTCACTTTCTCGACCTGGCCTGGAAAATGCAGAGACTCAACAATAACCTGAACAACAAAGCATTGACAAGTTAAAATGAAACTAATAAAAGTAAATCAAGAGAGTACCTAGTACGTGGTACAAGCATCCGAGTGGCATCTAACAGATCTTGCAACTGGACAGCACTTTTCAGTTTTGTCTACAAGAAAAGAACCAAATCTGGTGGTTAGAACTATATAGTATCTTTAGAAAACAAAAGGAAAGACGTCAAGAAACTAAAAGGAGTAAATAATCACTTCAGATCTAGGCCTTCCTCCATTGTACTTCAACATCAAGTTTAGCAACTTTTCTTCCGTGACCTTCAGCTTCACCTTTTGTTTTGGAGTTCTATCACCACTGCCAAAAACATAACAAGGCTAAGAAAGGACAAGAATATCTTTATTTTTTTGAAAATAAAAAGGAAGCAGAGAAGAATATCTTTCCGTAAAAAGTAGGAGACCAAAAAAAAAAAAGACATACTGGCGAATGATAGCAATCACACATCGCAACTCTTCCAACTGCCCAAATGTACCAATGATTCCACTTCC
Source organism: Artocarpus hirsutus (assembly GCA_946598075.1). Taxonomy (NCBI): domain Eukaryota; kingdom Viridiplantae; phylum Streptophyta; class Magnoliopsida; order Rosales; family Moraceae; genus Artocarpus; species Artocarpus hirsutus. The sequence continues at coordinate 8,873 of CAMOHE010046154.1, forward strand.
TTGGCGAGTTAACCCCTCAGAATGTTGGCTTGGTTCATTAGTTTTCCATGGTAAAGTTGGTGGAATTACTGAGGAAAGATGAGGAGCTTTAGCATCTAACAACATCTTCCTAAGCACACAAGCAGCGTCATCATAATACCTGGATCAGGAAAAAGAAAATTTATGCACATGTCAAAAGAAGAAAAACGTAAAAGGAAATGATTTTAAGATTTAAGATACTTAAATTTTCAGGTTGAAAAGAAATATTAAACTGTAAAATTACGACAAGGATTCGTGAAATTAGGCACAACAACACTAAGACCACAAAAATGAGCTATTTGATTAACACAAAAAAAAGGCATTACTTGTATGAGTTTTTCACAAAACTCCACCCGTTCACATCACAAACATAGGAGCGCCCCTCACAACGCAAGAGATCAAATCCACAAACCTGCATGGAATGAAAGTACTTCAAAAATTAATAACCAGCACTAAGAAAAATAAAATAAAAATTATTATAAAAGAAAGAAGGCCAATGATAAATTAGCTCCACACTCTAGCTAATTCCATTGTATCAAGGCTTTAGAACCATAAGCACGGGAAAAAAAAATCCCAGCACATCCAAAGCTAACTTGCTAATGCTATTTTACTATAGGCAGAGTAAATAAATAAATAGAAAAATAAAACAACCCAGCACATTTAAGGCTAACTCAACAATTTTATATAATGAACAAAAGCATATTTTGGATGATAAAAATGCCAAGAAACAAGAAACTGACTGTGTTGTGTCTACTACAAAAGGCATACCGCTTGCCTGAATGCAATACAGACTTCTCTTGACATTTGCTTCTCCATGGGTGTCAATAAGACAGGATACCGTACCTGTCAATAGAAATAACAAACATATGTTTCAAATCTTTCGAGTCCCTGACCAGCAATGTTAGTTTACTCCAGCAGTTCCTGCTCGCTGTAGAATATGCAGTTCAATACATAGTTACTATATGCAGCTGAAACATCGACAGTGTGGGATGGATCACTAGTCAAGAGCTCAATCAGGGCATCACTACTCAAATCGGACAGTGAAAAAATTATACAGCTCAGCCCTTGCATAACTAGTCAAATCAGATAGTGAAAAAATTATGTTAAAGTAACAAAAATTGTCTATCAATAATCCTAAAGGTGCTGAAACTACTTCTAGGTGTCTCTGAGACACATCCCTCAGATGCAAGAGATGGTAGATAAGTCATAAGTTATTTAAAGGCAAAGAAATTACAAAAGTACAACAAACCAAGGGCGTTGGACCAGAGAACGGGATTACATGCAGTACTTACTTCCTTGCCATCAGGGTTTCTCATAACAACACCATCGACAACAGGAGACTTCCTTGCCTCAGCATGCGCATATTCAGGACCAACTGTATATACCTATGAAAAGATGGCAAAGGTTTAATTGTAGACACAAGAAAAACAAATGATTGCGTTGAAGGTAATGCACCAAGAAAAAGAGAGAATCTGCCTTAGTTTGCTAGACTTCTGCATAATTCAAAATACAAAAAATTCAATATCGAGTAACATAGACCAAAGTAATATAACCTTGACGTCTGTTCCTCCAGTTGGCAAGAATTCCTCGTAGATATAGGAGCCTTCACGCCTCACTCTTCTAACCTCTGGATGGAACTCACTAGACCGGTTGCCAACCTGATACAAAAAGTAATACATACGTAAAGAAAAAGATTAAGCATTGGACCTTTACATCAGTGAGCTGCTAGCAGAGTTGAAATCATACAATTACACATCGGTTATGATACATCTCCTAGCATTCTAATATGTCATTTTCACAAACATGTCACAAATAGACCATAAGGCAAAATCTTTATTAGACCTGCCAAATCATCCACGTCTCCTTAAGAGCACATTTTGGTTGCATACTGGCATGAATTATAAGCCAACTGACGACAAATTATGTATGATTGGTTTAGACAGCAGCTAGCGTGAACCAACGCTCTTGGGAGAAAAAATGGAACCGAAATTTAAAACATATAATGGTTTTCTTAAAAATTTGCCATTCGACAAGAATGTGAGAACCTTTTCTATAAAAGAACAACCTAAGACTAAGGATGCGCTATGTGATTTTCTCTTAATCGATACAAACGAGAAAATAAATGGAAATCATAGAGCTGACCTTTCTAAATAATTCCTTCATTCCACCACCTGCTGAGCTAGGGTAGTATATCATTATACTATGGTCATCCCCTTCACAAAAGCACCAGAAAAAGCCATATCACCACGTAGAAAAAAGCAATATTTGCATATTGATGTAAATCTTAAAAGCTGTCAACTTCATAATTTGAAGAAGAAAATGATGGAAAATTAAAAATAAAGGCAATTTCGTCCATAAAACCCAAAAGAAAGAAAAAAAAAAAAAAAAACAAAACAAAACAAAAGTTATGCAACAATCCGATGAAAAGCTAACCATGAACAGGCTTCTCCACAAACGGTTTCCAGAATCGCTCGTTGTAGACCTCGACAAAGTCTTCTTCCTCAACAAAATAGTCCAGTTCTTGGTAAGGCACCTCCCGATTTACAAGGGCATATCTTGGAACGGGGATATTAAACATTTCAAGACGCTTGAGCCAAACAAGACTAAGGTATTAGCTATTTGCTCAACTTTTACAACCACAAAATATCCAGATGAAACAGTAATTGAATAATACTTTGTGGATGAAGAGTTAATTATACGTCCCTAGCATCCTAAGGCCCTTTGGTCCAATGGCATGGTAGGGGGTTTTGGGAAGGTTTTGGGTGGTGGGTTGTGGGTTGTGGGTTCGCCTCCACTTGTAATCTTTATTAATTATACGCCTTTAGGGGTTCTGCAAAGCTAATCCCACCAAAATTACTACAGGCATTTGCTTGTGCTTGCACATAATGCCGAACTCAAAATGAACAAGCTTTTCAATTTGTATTCAAAACATATTTACACGAAAAGTATTTTCATAGATAATGTAAAGGAGATGAAAAGATAAACAGAAATTACAAGCAGAGAAGCTTGGCTGAAGGTACAAGCTCTCAACATTTTGAAGTCCTGTTCGCATACCATATTTGGCTCATCCCTCCCTATAACTTCACTCTAAACTTTTGCTTAAGCATACTGGTCTCAGAATGTGGACATAATCAGAGATCCAGTAGAACCATTTCAAGTATGCAGCATGGAGGTTTATAAATTCTCCTTTCGTGTCAATATCTTTTTTTCCCCCACTGTGTTTAATTTTAGCCTTTAATTGAGCTGCCTATTTAAACCCAAAAAAACACTGAGGAGGCGTATGATATTCTGGAGGATCATCACAAAAATACCATGAAACAACAAGAAGACAGCAATCATCAAATGGAGACAGCAACAAGAAGTTGAAAGTTCAGAGACATACCTCATATACCTTCCTTCGGTCATGAAGAAGGTGTTGTGGCTCCAGCTCATTGACAAGGAAAGGTCTGCATCGGAGATATAGTTAGTGCACCAAAAAAAACTCTCCTAGTATTTGAATGCAAAGGTTTGTGAAACATATATCAGGTTCTATAAAGATAGTTATAAGAAATATTTACTGATAATAACAATAATAGTAAATAAATAAAAACAAAGACATGTCTTTAATTTATTTCAAGAACCAAAGCTAGCACTTAATCTCCTTTATATTGCCCAACCCCCAATCAATGCCTGTTTCTTGTTCACCAACAATAAAGATTTAATCAATGCTCGTTTTCCAGAAGTAAATTGACCTTGGGCAGGAGTTGTATGGATCTATTAGGAACTGAAAGGAATCTTCCGGAATAATATAAATAATCTTATCTGACTGAAAATGATACATCGGTGAATCTACTACAATGAGAATATAATAAAGAAAAATTCTTACTTTCTTAAAGCGGCATATGCTTCAGCCTTCTCAAGAGGATATCCAGAGGAATAGAAGGCAATCAAGCAATCACATATGGGCCAGCTGAAACAACGTGAATCAAACAGTTATAGGTTACTGACATCAGAATGTGAGATATAACTCTCTAATGTCGTACATGCTACACCGCAGACTACAGTCATTTTCTTATTTTTTTTTTTTTTTCTAACATTTCTTTACAGAAAAGAAATTTACACAGTCACAGACATGCTTCGGCTAACTACCTTTCTGTTAAATATCTGGTCGCGAGAGCGGAAGATCCTCAAAAATACACATACAAAGATTGATCATCACACATCAACTAATGATGTGAAAATGTACCTTTCTATTGGATCTTCAAGAATGACCTTGTCTCCGAAATGTATTATCTATCAGAACAGGCACAAAAGAACTATAAGAAAGAACGTCAAACTAACATGATTTCACAATCCAAACACAATCTGCGTCTATTTTGCTCAGAAAACAAAATCAACTAAAAGAACACGCATTAAGTATTAATCAGATCAAAACAAATATCTACCTCAAATTCACCAAATGCCTGTAATCTATCAAGGATCTGTTTCATTGGAGCAGAAAACATCTACATTCAACGAAGAAAGGTTAGAGTAGCTACACATATACATTTCATATATTCGAGTGTAACGCGTACACCAACGAATTCTGTTTTGGACTTAAACGCAAAAGAAAAAAAAAAAAGAAGGGAAGAAGAAAAAGAAGAAGAAAAGAAAAAATTGTAGGAGAACAAAATGAACCTCGGCACCACTTTTCACCTTCTTTTCCATCACGCAGACTCCAATCGTGACTTTCTTCCCAACATCTCCGTCCTCTTCCATTTCCGTCCCTAAAACCGCAGAATCTGAATCCAATCTCCTTCGTCAAAAAAGCTTCCACAACTCAAATCCAGTTCAAACACAGAAACACACGAAGCTCGTTCTCATCAGCGATTTACCGCCATTGATGATCGCGTAAAGCTCTTAAAAAACGCATACAAAATACAACACAATACAACATAGACACAAACATATATACGCATGAATTTGAATGTAATGTATGTAATGAAAGCAGAGAAGATAAATACCGGAAAAGGAAAGCGGCTCTCAACGAAGCTCAGACCACCGACTCGGAGAGGAGAGAGAAAGCATGGGGGCGAGTCAAGGAAAAAGATCAAAGGAGAGAGAGAGAGAGAAAGAAAGGTGAGGCGCTTTAGCAGCCAGAGAAAAATCCGCGTAAATGATAACTTGTGTATAGTATATCGCAAGGGCGGTGTTTGGAGATGAACATTTTTGGATTCTGGAATATACACGTAAAAGCAATGTTTTTCTCGTTTTTTTTTTTTTTTTGACATAAAAAGGTGGTCTAATTATTTTGGATTATCTTTTGATTGGACAAAGTATACAGTAGAATTTGGTTGGGATACTAATAAGGTGTTTAGAAATATAATTTTTACCACAAATTTAATTATAAATAATAAAAAACTTTTTTATGTTATAATAATAATAAAAAAAATTATTACAATATAAAATTAATACATGTTACAGTAAAAATAATTCTCATCGTTAATTCTCACTATTTTTTTAAACACCCGTTAAATTAAATTTTGTTTGGAACTTTGAAGTGTTGCATTAAGCTCTATCTGACAAAGCTCCATCATTTTCTAATGGCTTTTCAACTTTCATTAAATAAAATATTATAGTACATGCGCAAATTGCTGTACTAAGTGCTGGCGTATTACGCCCACCAAATAGTTTCAATTAAATAAATAAATAATAATGATTGTGAATTATAGCCCACGTGATGGCAAATTTTTATTTTTTTCTAGCTAATGTTACGTATCAATATGTGAAGCTACTGGATCCTGCATGTGGATTGCGTACTCTTTTGTCCCCTTACAATAGGGTAATTTTCTAATCTAACTCCTTACAACGAATACTTGATCAGTTGATTTTAATTTCCTAGATACACATAAACACTTTTAATTGCCCTTAAAATAAAAAGTGCAAAAATGGAGAAAAATGTCCCCCATTCTTGTATCCTTCACCCCCATTCATAGACTCAAGTTCTTGGGTGAATTTTTCTTCAATTTTGCTTGACCTTTGATCCTTGGGCGATCCATCTTCAACCATTTTTGCTTTAATCTTCCTTGTTCTTTTAAGTTACTCGCTTGATTCCCAATCTTATTATTCTAAAATCTGTTTTTCATTCTTTTAACACTATTTTAACTTTCATTATCCTATTCCAATTTATACTTACATTTTACTTGGACGATTCATTTTAGTGCCAAATGGTGTCAAAATTACCTTTCTTTACCTTACTCTTTTGATATCTTCCTTTTCTTTGTTCGATACATCAGTATTTTACCATTTGAATAATTTCCTCCTACAATGAATATTATAAATTAAAAAAAAAACAAATAAAATATATTCATTCCTCTTGAGGGTTTTTAAAAGCTATGTTGCTTAGCATCTCCAATGTAATGTTAAATTATGTATCAATGACAAATTTAACATTTGAGTGAAAAAAATATAATGCAATATCATTTTTAATGTTAAATTTGTTATATGTTAAACTTTATAGAAAATTTACTACAAAGTTTAATGTCCAGCAAATTTGTCATTTGATTCCTAGTGATTGGCAAATTAATTTTTTTTGCTTTAAGAATTGCAATATTTTTACTTTTTAATCATTTTAATATTAAAAGTTTAGTGTTACTAGTTTCAAGGTTTAATAATTATGACAAAATACAAATATGATATTTTAAATAGTATTATATATTAGAGCATAAAATAAAATAACATATCAAATATGTTATTTCTACACTTTTATAGTAGATATAACATCAGCATTTGCATTTACGTAAGAGATGGTCTTAAAACATTTATACTGAAGATGGTCTTAAAATGATTAATAAGATTTAATATAATTATAATAGTTTAAAGTAAGATCTTTTGGTTTCAACATACCAAAGAATTCTCTAATAAAAATCTTGATATTCCATCTTTTTCCCAAATGAGATATGCCATCTTTTTGGGACATCTAAGCATGCTCCAACCTTTTTCATTTCAAAATATAATATATACATACACACACGGGCAAAAATATTCGTATTATGCAGACATTTGATTGAAAATTTAATTGTGTTACATTAATAAAGCTAATGTTTTCATACCATGAACTGAAAAGGGCAACATATAAGAATATACCCCACTAACTGAGATTGACTAATTAGAGCGAAAACAAAGATTAGATTGACTAATAAATAGCTTGTTGATTCTGGTGCTTAAGGTTGATTGGAGAATAGTAACTCGAAGGAGACGAGTCATGCTAATTTGATAGAGTCAAATCGCAAAGGCCGGTCAAAAGGTGAGAAAAATGCCGATTGGCTCACGTGAGAACCACATGCTTGACCGTTGACGGCTAATAGTTCTCTGATTTTGTGCCTTATTCCCCGGGATCTTGGGCGTTTGGAAATATTCAACGGAATTTGTTTTCATATTATTATTATTTTTTTATTTTTGATAGGAAAAACTTGATCTGTTAGTTCATTTTTATCCAAAAATATTTAAGAGAAAAAAATTATAAGCTTGGATCTGGGAAAAAATTATAAGCTTTGGAAGTTCTTTTCTCCAAATATTTTAATGATTTAAAAGATGTTTGATAAAATCAAGTCTAACAAAAATTTTTGGTTACACATGATACAGGTATCATAAAACATGAGTTGTAGTGCAAAGCTCTTATGATACAGTTTTCAGTTTAAAAGTTTCAATTCTAATCATTCCTCCCAAACATCTTATTAGTGACTTTTACATGAATTGTGAATACTTGACTTTTGCTTTCAACCATTTTACCAACTATCTCGATTTTTTATGATAAGATTTAATGGGGCGTTTGGTTCTCGGTTAGAACCAAGTAGTGTAAATCTGTCAGCAGCTATAATAAACAGCAAGAAGTTGTTATAGTATAAAGCTTTCACATATGACAGTGTTTCAACCAAAATTGATTCAAATCATTCGTTCTAACTACATTTCTCAAACATCTTATTAAATTTTAACAATAAAAACACCTGGGCAATTTTTTGTTGGAAGTAACCAGGCAATTTTCGTAGTTATTTTTTAAAATGAATTTTCATAGTCGTTGCATAACTATGAAATATTTCTTTCTTTCTTTTAGACAAGAAATTTAAGATTCACGCACCTCCTTAAACATTCTTAAGATTCATGAGCCTCTTTTCTCCCTTTAAATTTATATCGAGGGTATTTCTTGCAAAGCACGCAAAACTTTAGTTGAAAATTAAGTTGCGTATTTCCCTAATTTCTTTTTTTCTTTCTTTCTTTCTTTCTTTCCTCCCCTCTTTCTGCCCTTGTTCACTGTAGGATACAACAACTACTTATGTAGGCATATCCTATTTTCAAGAAGGTCTTTGTTTATATTTATTTTGCGACAGGGCTTATCCTCATAGGAAATTGATATGTACATGCACATAGAGTCATCATTTGCTAAAAATAAAAGCAAAGCTACAGCATTAGGAAAACAGAACAGAAATGTGAAGATATTATTAGCTCATTCAGAACAATAACAGATCCGACGAGGAAGTGATTGGAATCAAAACCACTAAAGCTTTGTATCAGTCAAAAAGCCAATTGATTGAGACTTTACGAGGAAAGAGTTGCCAATCAAAATTTGTCAAGAGAGACGCAATTATCCAGTTAGAAAAAAAAAAAGAAAATAAAAAAAAACTCTTAAAGGGTACGCTTTCTTTTTTTACCTAAAAAGTGCACCAACGCTCATTTCAAAAAAATAAATAAATAATTAAAAGACGAAAAAGGTCAAAAAAAAAAAAAAAAGGGTACACCAAAACGATAAAAGAATCAACAAAAGGCGTTCATGATGGGATATCCTACTGCTCAGCCAATATTTACTTTCCCAAAGGGGAACTTGAAGCTAAAAACATAAACAAAACGAAAAGGTGGCGATGAATATTAGGAAATTCTTTGGTAGGAACCGAAAAAATACCCATCAGTAAAATATTTTTTTAGGTGTCAGAATTGTAAAAAGAATAATTGCAATCAGATCTAAAAGTTTTAAAAGGTGCACTATCAATGGGTTTCTTACCGGAGGAGTGCCCTAAACGTTAACAAGGTCAGTGCAACTCTTATGTTATTGGGCTAGAGAAATGTATTGTGCTTCCAAGAAAAGCAAAAGGGCATTGGAGTTAAGCAAAGAATATTATGAGTGAATTTTCAAATAAATTAAGATTAAAAAAAATTAAGAAAAAAATAAGAGAAATGTGTTGGTTTACAACTCAATCACGAGATTCACTTGTATACTTTACCACCCAAAAAAATAGAGAAGAAAAAAGAAGCAATTCCCATGTGTACTTCCAATCTTATCCTAAATCTAAAACCCTGAGATGAGCATTATGCACTCGTGTACCAATAGTAGTTCCAGCTATATATCCACCTGACCAAGCATTCTGTTAAAAAAAAAAAAAAAAAAGAAAACCTTAGCAATAGTCCACTAATGAAGAGTGATGAACAGCTAAACATCAAATACACAAATACTACAGTTAAATTTTAAATGCTTCATCATATGAAAAATAAATTTGAGCAAAGAAAACATTTCATAGTGACAAACTGCCACTATTACTTTTGTGCACATAGTCGCTTAACAAAGTGAATGTTATAGTAAGCATCATCTAGTCCAACATGTTGCAAAAGAAATATTATCAAGTCATACATAGTTATTCTCCACGTCATGTTTCTTTACCTGAAAATTGAAACCACCGGTCACTCCATCAACATTCAATACCTGCAGTGCATACATCCCTTAGTCTTGAATCTTGAGTGCAAGAAATAGAACACCATGGTATGGACATTCATGTTAGTTTGTAAATGTTTGTCATGTAAAGCTGCAAAATATTCGACAAATATTACCTCCCCGGCAAAGAACAAACCGGAATGGATTTTGCTTTCCATTGTATTCAGGGAGATCTTCATAGAAGCAAGAAAAGGATTTAGCATTCAATTAATATATATACATGTGTATACAAGTATGTATTACACTGGGAGTGAGAGATACCTCAGATAGCGGAACACCCCCAGCCTTCACAAATTCATCTTTGAATTGACCCTTCACCATATGATAAGATGCATATCATTTTCAGGATGCATAACAGATTAATTTCAACAACAAACAGAAAATATCAAAAGAACGAAGGAAAAAATTATCCAAAAAGAAAAACTGTGTGGAAATTTATATATGTTTACCTTTCCTGTAACTTCAAAGTCACAATTCTTCAACACAGAAGCAACAGAAATTAAAGAGTTATTTGAAATAGAAGCCCACAAATCATCTCCAAATAAACCCTGCGTATGAAAGCCAAATATGTAAGGAAATTCCGTCTTTAAGAAAAAGCATATATTCCAACTTTGAAAAGAAATATAACCTGACGGTCTAATATGTATTTCCAGAATCTCTTCACAAGACCGAATTCTGGTGGATATGAATTGGACACTTTTTGCTTCTGTAGAGGCAACAAAAACAAATAAGCAATTGAATTCACACACAATGAGTTACAACGGAAACATGCACAGGAATGGCCACAAAGTTGTCAGAAAGAAAGTTTAGAAGTGTTTACAACTAACCAATACAAAATAGCCAGTAACCAAGTTGACAAAATGGAATTTTGTCAACTTTCCTTAAGCAAATTTAATTCTACACCTATTGAGAAGGATAATGTCAAAATAGTTTGCAAGGGATGCTAATATGAGAAGTGAGAGAGCATACATTTTACCAGCCTGAAATATGTGGTTTTATAGGGAGCTGCATAGATTGTCATACCATGCAGATTCTGAGTTGAGACGCTAACTTCATGTTTTGACAACCAGATACCGAGTTGGGTAGTATACCTCGAGTTATCAGTATTTTTCCGACTAAATCATTTATAGAAAAGGACACTCCCTAGTAACACACACACACACACACCCAAAAAGAAGAAAGAAAGACAAAGGTCCAAATTTGCACCCCAACACCCCCACCCCCACCCCACCCCCACCAAAAAGATTAAAACTAGTAATGGTGATAATAATCACAAAAGAAGCAATTTAGTTGCAGGCATACTGTAAATTGGTGCTTGTGTCGGCTAAGGATTGACTTAACATCTTCTATATGCAAATCAGGTAGAAAATCTACAGTAACAATCCCTGCGTCCGAACAACATCAGGTTAAGAAATGACAAAATCCATAGAAATATGATAGCCCAGGCGAAAGAAAAGATAAGGGGGAACTTCCTTACCTTTGTAACTTGAACTGAATAGGTCACGAGCACCCCAAGCAGATAACCGAAGGATAACTGGCCCACTGAGTCCCCAGTGAGTCACTAACATGGGTCCAACCTACACGTCCAAAGGTCCCGGATACATCTTATATCATGTTGTTGAAAATGAATGAAGAACATCACGGCTAGGAGCAAAAGTACCTGTGTAAACTGTTGTACATTCCTTTTGACATTTTCTAATACCAGCTTTGCCTTAACTTTTGGAAATGTAACCTGTACATAGAAAAAGGGAAAAGATAGAACTATCGACTTAGACAGAGAAATAATATGATAGTAACTGATTAGCAATCTTATCATGCATTTTAACTCAACATTACAGAATTTGGATGAACAAGGATTCGAATGATTTTTTATAATTATAAGTAGTTCTTAGGAAACAAGAAACCATTGCCAATAAATGAAAGTTGGAAGAGTCATGAGAGGAGAATGATATATCTGCAAATAGTTTTCAAGTTTTGGGTTCCATGTCCGCATGCAACCATTTTATCATTCTTGCCAATTATGGATACCACTTCCAGTATGAGTTTGAATTTCTAAGCAGAACATTGTTTCAGCAAAATTGTTGATAGTCAAGAACAAAACACAAGCTTGTTTTTCACCTGAGTGCATATGTTTCACGAGCAACAACAAACATACTATTACTAATTATTAATTAACAGCGTAAAAGAACATTACTCCTGACAACTCTGCCAGCTGTGAATCTGCAATCTTGAAAGTGAATAAACTTGGAACAGGATCTACAATCGAATGACCAAGCTGAGATGCAAGACTATGACCCTGTAACAAGAACATACATTTCAATAATTGTAAACAGCAGACATGAGAATGCAAGAAAAGACCATATGTCCAAACCAACCTGACTGCTACTACCACTAGCAATCAATAGATAATCAGCTTCAACACATTCAACGGAACTGGTTGTATTCTTTTCAACATCGAGAAGGAATTTCCCGTGATTAGCAGATGCAGTTTTTACAACTTTTTTTGTCTGCATAACAACTGATAAAAACATGCATTTCAGAAAAGCAACTTAGGATCCTTAATCATAGAAAAGGTTTTTCATAGTTTTCGCGTAGAAAGAAACTCAAGACCCTATAGCTTGCTAGTGCAAGAAACTAGAAAGGAAATCAAGTAGTACCCTAGTTCAATGGATGGACTACCTCCTCTCCCTTTTGCTTCTGACATGAGGCAATTGATTATCGAAGAAGAACTATTGCTGACAGGAAATACCCTTCCATCTTCCTCAACCTATTAGCATTACGCATAAATTAAACAAGAAAAATTACAAATGAAACAAGAGACTTGGAAGTTCGTGGAACAACCTTGAGCTCCACTCCATGGTCTGTAAACCAGGACATCGTATCAGCTGGCCCATGCATGTCAAAGAAAGGTCCTCTAAATTCTTTATGACCTCCTGGGTAATTTTCTGCTAAAATCTACGAAAAATTCATCGTTAGGAACCCTATTTGCAAATACAGAACTCCTCAAGCTACAATTCTAAATATAAAGGGAAAAGTAGACGTTATAGTCACAGCCTGTTAAGCATTATTCACAAAATGGGGCAAAATTCTCCAATTCACATGAAGGCAAAGCAACATAGAGGCAACAATTTCGCTTCTTCAATAAGCACAAACCCAACTGAATAAGTCTTCTAAAGTGAACAGACAACCCAGCAGACAACCAAAAACTAGTTGTTCTTATAGCTATACAACATCTAAGGAAACAATGGAATCAGGCAAAAATGTTATTGTAGAGAAACCTTTTTTTTTTTCTGGTTAAGATTTCTTTAGTTGTAATAACTACTAATAAAACTCACCATATTGTCAGCACAATGTCCGCTAGTCACATTGCATCGACCACCTCCAGAAATCTTTACCTGCCAATAAAATTACAGGACACGGATTTTTTTACTTAATCTATTGTTTTTAATAATCAAACAAAAAGAGAAAAAGTAAGAAGAACTTTAGTAAGGAAAAGAGAAACCTTAGAAAGAGGTTTTGCTTTCTCAATAACCAAAACATTAAGCTGAGGAGCAACAGTCTTAGCTCTAATTGCTCCATAAACACCAGCCGCTCCACCCCCAACTACAACCAGTAGCTCTTCACTTGTTATCTGCCCATTTTCCAACACAGAAAATACTACCATCACATAAAAAATTCAATAAAAAGAAAAGCCCATTTTGAGATTTTGGGAGCACTGAGAATTGAGAAATAGATATTGACCTTTTGGGCTATTGGAATGGCAGAAGAAGTGGTAGAAAACTTGCGGGTCGTCGGAGTTGAAAGGAGGCAGCCAAACTCCCGGGCGGACCACGAGACCCCAAAGTGGAGAAGACAGCGAGTCGAAGTGAAGCTCATGCGTGCGTGGACACTGATGTCGGTTCAGTGGCTAGATTCTCAGCAAATAAATGTCTTTGCAATGTGTATGCATGGTTTTATATTATCTTAAAGCCAACGAGATGTCGTTTTTCGGTCTAGACAAATATTCAAGGACAAACGTAAAAACTACCTGTCGTTTATAGCAACTTGTAAATCTTGTCTTTTCTGTCCAAGACAATTATTAAAGGACAAACGTAAAAACTACTTGTCGTTTATACAACTTTTAGTGAATGTACGACTGCCAGCCATCTGAGTAAACGATGAACAAATTTGTTAGGGAAAAACACGTGAATTAAAGACTACATGTATTTTTCATGTAAAGCCAAAGACATGTGTTTGCACATACAATTCACGAAACAACATGCCGTACTATGTTATAAATGATAGAGAATTTATTTTTAAATTGTTAGTAATATCTAATTAATACTTAGAGTCCGTTTAGTTCATAGATTTGAATAAAAAATTTAAATGAAAATTTAAATTTTTGTGAGAGAAAATACTATAGCAAAATTATTGAAGCTATGGATCGAATCCACGAACCAAACTCACTCACTCTTAAAGGCAAGCAGCAAATAGTCAAAGCAATTTGACAGAGTGGGAACGGATTGGGTCTTATATACAAGTACATGCTTTCTTTAGTTCTTTTTCTTTTTCTTATATCCGAAAACTCGATGTTACTGGTTAGTGTCGTTCATTACCAAACTTGTTGTACCTCAAGCGAGATCATGTTGGTTTAGGTAGAATCAGTTAACCACTGCTTTGCTATTCCTGACCGCATGGAATAGCTGTCAAATATTGTGTATATTGACGAAATAACAAGTGAGATTGATAGTGTCTTCTTTGTTTATGTTTTGGTTTTGTTGTTGTTGTTGTTGATTTTTTTCCCCCCTTCCCAACCATCTTAAATGGCACCCCTCGTTGCTCTGAATGCATGACATGAAGTTCTAGTTTTGCCAATACTAAAACTTTACAATTCACACTATTAGACAAGAGGTCGCCGTGTTATTTCTGGATTGAACGAGTTTCTTCTTTGTTTTTTCTTTTTTGGCCCATCCCCCCAAACTCCACTTTTATGAATAGAATCATAGACGTTCTAGTTGTTGGAATGTTCATTGCATATAAAACCATTTTTCTTGTCCGTTTCCTATGGTAATCCATGAACCTTTTGACTACTCATTTTCGGTCTTTTTCTTAAAACCTTTTGCAGGCGAGGTCTCGCTGATGAACTTGGTGCGGAGGCTTTGATGTTTGACGCCTTGGAGAAAGTTGAGAAAGAACTGAAAAAGCCTCTTTTGAGGAATGACAAGAGAGGAATGTCTCTTCTTTTGCCAGAGTTTGATAAGATCAACAAGAAGTATTTGTTTAGCCTAAAGTTTAATCTGAGTTTGGGCAGAAGTAAAATTTCACTTGTCCAATCTTTGATTTTCTAGAATTCAGTCCTCGCAGCAATGTAGTCAAGAGAAATGCATCCAGTTTATAGCACTACAGTCGCATGCAAATTTTGTTTCGCATTCATTCGATATCCTTGACGGCTTGACCCTGCCAAGTGTAAGAGAAAAGTTTGGCAACCTAGTAATAAGTTTCAACTATTACAGTGTAAAACTCTTACATGCTACAGTGAAAAGTAAAAATTTACTATAAGGTCTTACATGTTACA
>CAMOHE010046154.1:24182-81730 GCA_946598075.1 Artocarpus hirsutus
CGAAAACTCGATGTTACTGGTTAGTGTCGTTCATTACCAAACTTGTTGTACCTCAAGCGAGATCATGTTGGTTTAGGTAGAATCAGTTAACCACTTCTTTGCTATTCCTGACCGCATGGAATAGCTGTCAAATATTGTGTATATTGATGAAACAAGAAGTGAGATTGATAGTGTCTTCTTTGTTTATGTTTTGGTTTTGTTGTTGTTGTTGTTGTTGTTGATTTTTTTTCCCCCTTCCCAACCATGTTAAATGGCACCCCTCGTTGCTCTGAATGCATGACATGAAGTTCTAGTTTTGCCAATACTAAAACTTTACAATTCACATTATTAGACAAGAGGTCGCCGTGTTATTTCTGGATTGAAAGAGTTTCTTCTTTGTTTTTTCTTTTTTGGCCCATCCCCCCAAACTCCACTTTTATGAATATAATCATAGACGTTCTAGTTGTTGGAATGTTCATTGCATATAAAACCATTTTTCTTGTCCGTTTCCTATGGTAATCCATAGGGATAAGCGTACGCATCTTTGTGTGGTTTGCTTCAAGAATGGCATACTTTATTTTTGCTCATATCTTAGCATCATAACCTATTGAATGTTCGAATGAGTTAATACATTATTTTTCTAATGTTTGACTACTCATTTTCGGTCTTTTTCTTAAAACCTTTTGCAGGCGAGGTCTCGCTGATGAACTTGGTGCGGAGGCTTTGATGTTTGACGCCTTGGAGAAAGTTGAGAAAGAACTGAAAAAGCCTCTTTTGAGGAATGACAAGAGAGGAATGTCTCTTCTTTTGCCAGAGTTTGATAAGATCAACAAGAAGTATTTGTTTAGCCTAAAGTTTAATCTGAGTTTGGGCAGAAGTAAAATTTCACTTGTCCAATCTTTGATTTTCTAGAATTCAGTCCTCGCAGCAATGTAGTCAAGAGAAATGCATCCAGTTTATAGCACTACAGTCCCATGCAAATTTTGTTTCGCATTCATTCAATGTCCTTGACAGCTTGACCCTGCCAAGTGTAAGAGAAAAGTTTGACAACCTAGTAATAAGTTTCAACTGTTACAGTGTAAAACTCTTATATGCTACAGTGAAAAGTAAAAATTTACTATAAGGTCTTACATGTTACATTGTTTAAGTTCCAACTTGATTTCTAAACAATTTCAAAATATAGAAATATGACCCCTTTAAGGAGTACAACAAGATAGTTGCTATCTTTTATCTTGCACTCAGGAAAAGAACCGATGAATGAAAATTTTAAACCCTGTATTAATTTCACTAGAAAACTCGAAAACAAATCCATCGTGTCATATAGAAAACTATAAAAATGAGTTGAAAATAAACAGAACTACAAAAGTAACATTTAAGTCATTAAAACTACAACATTGTCATCGCGGGAATTGGAAAATTTGCAGTTTCTTTTATTGGAAAAGCAGCAACAAAAGTAACTTCGCAGGAAAGATTAGTTACTTGGAAAATAGGGTGCTATCTAACACCTACAACGTATGCATTCCAAGCATCTTGTTGTTCAAAGTGTTTCACCTCTTCATATTTTATGTCTCTCCCAGTGCCAAATCCGACGGTACTTCTGTTTTCTCCAGTATCGGGCATCTGCCGGAGCCAAAAATGGACAGATCGGAACCCAGCTTCTCGTAAGCAGTCTTTGATTTCGGGCAACGACCAGAGTCTCCAGCTGTATGAAAATGCATGGCGTAATTTCTTCTGCTGCTTTTGGAAATAAAAGTGGAGGCTAATCCTTGTCTTCCGCTCAATGATATCGAACTCAGCTTGCTCCCACACATACGTAAAATTGGCGAATTTCCTCTGAAGCCTTAACTTCTGTTCTGATGATGTACCGCCATACAAATCCATCACAAATATTCCACCTTTCTTGGACAAGGCTCCAAGAGCATGCTTGAAATACGATACCAGTTCCACGCGTGTATGAAGACAACAACAACTATAGTTAAAAGCACAAACAATGTCTCTAGCAGGCAGTGTCAAATCCCGCATGTTTTTATCATTAGCTGTGGATATAGACCCCTCTGAAACAGTAAATCCTAGTGCAACTTTATCGGAACCTTCTTTGTTCTCTTCTAGTGAAACATTCCTTATCAGCTCCTGGGGTTCATATTTGACCAGTTTGGCCTCTAGTGGATTCAAAACATTTCCATGGAAAAGGTACATTCTGGAATACCCATCAGCCCCAACTTTATTTATATTGTTCTCCATGCACCACTGTAGTGCCTCTAGGTCCAAATCCAATCCTACAGCGGTTCTTCTAGGGTCACTCCGAAGCCATTCTGTACTAAGAAGTGCAGTACCACAGAAATCTTCTTGGAAGTGGAGGGGCAATCTCCCACCCACATACATCAGAAAGAACTTTTGCAGATAGGTGATGTCTCCTTTTGGTGACTGCACAGATTGTTGGTAAAGAAGAAATTTTGAGGGTGTTTCTGTTGATGCGTATCCTTCAGTTTCATCTTTTCCCTCAATTTCGTCATCATTTTCTTCTTCTTCTTCTTCTTCTTCTTCTTCTTCTGCAGTTTCTTGCTCACCGTCATTGTCATCATCGAACTTGGTGAATTTGGAGGAAGAAAAGGCTGAGGAAGGGAGGTTATAATCCTCTTCTTCTTCAGCATCGCAAAAGAGTGGTCGACGATTGTGTTTTTGTTGGTGTCTCTGCTTCTTCTTTTGTTTCCCCATTTCCCTACACTCTCTCTGCTGCCAACTGATGATGAGATACTTATGTTTCCATTAAATCAACTCCTCTAAGTTCCAAAAATAAATAAATAAATAAATAAGCAAAAGACAGAGGTAAAAGCTGTCACTAAATCCTATCAACTTTGAAAAAAAAAAAGCTCCAATATAAAAAAAATGCATACACATATACATTGATGAATATATATATATATATTGATGAGCAGCAGAGGCAAGGTTGAAAGTCAACTGGTGCTCCTAAGACAGATTGTCGTCCAATAAACCCAGAATAGATAAATCATTTATTTAGGGCTAAAAACTACTAAAAAGGAAGAACATGGGTTTCTTTCTTGTCATAAAGATGAATTTACAGCACATATTCAATCAAACCAAGACAGGATTAATGAGCAGACACAAAAAAGAGTAGCAATTTATTTGCAAACATATAAATACTTTAGAATGCTGAAAATTGCTTATTACTAGAAAACAGACTAAAACAAAATTAACTTCATCAAACTACATAAACCACAGATAAATTCGTCATCATCTACTCAGAATTTCCAGTTCCACAAACCAAAACCCAATAGCTTTAAAAGCGTGACCACATAATTATTGACACAGAACCATTACTTTGCATCAATTTAATTTCACCTAAACTAACATAAATAGAACACAAACCAAATCAAACAATAAAAAGGAATAACTGACTGATTCAGGCAAATAAATATAGAGAAAAGATGACAAACTGATTGTATAAAAATAAGTAAACCGAGAATGCAGTAAAAACAATTACCATTATAAGAACTCACGTGGGCAAAGAAAATCATAAATTTATTTAGATTTTCCCCACGACCTCTGTTGTTGCCACCAACTCTTCCTCAATCGTTGCCACTGTGATTCCTCTGTTGGGTGCCGTGTCCAACAATAGCTGTTCTGTAGGAGTTTTCTTTCACATATCTGAAATATAAGAAAATCAATCACCAACATAAAACATGATGCACGGTCCTCAAGTATGCTTAATTTCCAAATCCTTTTTAAGATAAAAGCAACAATTCTGGTTATTGATTATTCTCTGGTTGAGACTTTAGTGACATTTTGAAGTTTGTAAATTTCCTTACTTGTAGTTCTTTGCAGATGTGCTTTGTTTAATAATGAGTTAAGACATTAAATCAAATTTTAGCGTACTTAAGTTTCATACCAAAAAATTATGCATGTTTATACTTAAAGATGTTACTTTTTATGCTTCAGCTTTTTCAATTTAGAGAATAGATATGTTCCTATGCACCAACACCGTAACAGTAATAGTAAATGTTTGAATCAGTATATTTGTTCTCATCTACACTTGATTTTAAAAATTCTATCATTCATCATTGTTGTAAATATGAGCATTAATACAAACAAGATAGACATAAGTCACTAAGCAAGACGGTCATTAATGCTATAATTCACCTTGATAAATAAAAAAAATGGTTGATTATCAGATTTTCAGCTCATGAGACTTATTGAACAAATGCAACAGCCCTCCTAGCATGAATGGTTCTCAAACAGTAATGTGTTATATCATCAGGCATCAATCCTTTTCGCATCACATCCTCGAGAAGTTCAAGAGCAGCATATACTCTATCATCTTTTATGTATCCAATGACCAAGGTGTTGTAGGTAACAATATCAGGTTGAACACCCTTTAAAGTCATTTGTTCAAAGACACCACTTGCCTTGTCCATTTCCCCTAGCAAACAATATCCCTTTATCAGTGTGTTGTACGTTATTGTATCAGGCTTCAAACCATGTTGAATCATTCCATCGAACAGCTTTTGGGCAGTGTTCATCTTACCACTTTCTGAATAAGCATCCAAAATTCCATTCAAAGTTGCAGTGTGAGGAAAGATTTTCAAACTCACCATCTCATCAAGCAACTTAGATGTTTCTTTCCATTCACCAGAATGTGACAATCCGTAAAGTAATATGCTGTAAGTGAAAATATTTGGCCTTATACCTCTTTGAATCATTAGATGAAACACATAAAGGGCTTCTTTAATCCTTCCCGTCTTTGAATGAGCATCCAATATAGTGTTGAAGGTTATAGTGGTTGGCATTATACCTCTATATTCCATTTCATGTAACAAATTCATGGCCTTCCTCCATTGCCCTAAACGACAAAATCCACTTATCAAACAATTGTAAGTAATACAATCCGGATTTAGACCTCTATTACTCATTGCTTCCACAAGATCAAGTGCCTCCTTAATCCTGTTCTCCTTGCACAAAGCATTCAACATAGTATTGTATGTAACAATATTTGGAGAGCTTCCCCAAGCAGTCATGGTTTCTAAAAACTTCGTTGCTTGCTCACACCGGCCAGATCCAAGTAATACGTTAACCATAGAATTACATATGATGACATTTGGTGGAACATCATGGTTGACCATAACTTCACAGAATCTCAATGCCTCGTCCACTCGTCCTTCTTCAAAAAGGCTATGAATGATTGGACAGTAACAACCTCCGTCAGGTTTTATTCTTTTCTGGTCATTCATCTGCCTAAGCAGCTCAACAGCCTTCCAAGTTTCTCCAGCTTTACAAAACCCATTAATCATTGTACCATAAGTGATTTCATCATACATTTGTTCATCGTCCACCATTTTCAAAAACAACTCAAAAGCTGCATCCAGTGAGCCACCTTCTGCGGCACAAAGCCCGTGAAGAAGAGTATTTAGCATACAGGCATCCGGCTTAAGTCCACGCTTAAAGACAGTACTCAAAACGGAGAAACATAAATCAATCCTCTCCAACTGGCACAGACACCTAATTACCACATTCATAGTACGGATGTTGGGTCGAAAACGGACCCCACAATGAGCCATCATCTCTCCATACATATAAACAACAATGGGATGGTGATTCATCTTATAGAGTGCACCAAGTAAGTGATTGAAAGCCCAAATATCAGGCATAGATTGCATCTGAATCATGGTATTAAAGTAACCCAAAGCTTCTTCTAACTTAAGAGTTCCCAATTTAGATTTTGTTCGGATCAGTCCCCCCAAATGGGCAATACAACGTCTTTTACTTTTTCTGCTTAATTGGGTAAAAGAACGTTTACTAGTTGCTGTAGCAGCAAAAGAGGGAACCTGGGTTCTGGAAAAAAGGACAAACAGATGAAAGAGAGAAGAAGAAGAAGAAGGATTACCGGTAACAAAGGGTTTTGCCGTCAGCATCTGGGGTTTTTGCTGCTGACTGCTGTGCAAAGTACAACCCAAACTAGTTAGCTCGGAACATATACATATATTTGTATATATATAACTATATCAACAATCTAGAATCAAAATTTATCCTAAATAATCTAGTCTAGACCTAGCATACATTTATACATAATTATCTAACAAATATTCAGAGTAGAAAATGGCAGAGCAAAGAACCTGAGAGAAGAAGGCGAGTGGCGGCGCACAGGAAAGATAGTCTGGAGACGTCTGCTGGACGGTGGCGGCCTCTCTCTCTTGAAGGGCACTTCTTTTGCGTTTGGTGCTTAATGCTTTACAATATTTTTATTTAGCCCAAAAGATGGGTAAATTACACTCATTCACCCTCAATTTCTGTTGTTTATAAAGTTAAACCTCGAGACTTTTAATTTTGATAGTTCTTGGTCAATCAATGCATGACAGTGGGGTTCAAAATATAAAAATTTGAACAGTTTAGGGTCTAACTTACCAACCATTAAGGGGGTGTTTGGCAAAGTGGTTCACACCACAATCTCAGTTATGAACAGTAAAAAGTTCTCATATACTACAGTAACAAAAAACAAATTTGCTACAGTAAAAAGTTCTTACATGCTACAATAAAAATGGTTCCCACCATTGGTTCCTACCACTCTTCCAAACACCCTATAAGAAGCTTGTGTACATTTTTGTAAAAAAAATTAGGGCATTATCATTGATTAATTAACGTTTATTAGATTTTAGATCACAATTACAACAAATATGACATTTAAGGTCTCATGTGAAAATCAAACCTTGTGGTCTAAGTTGCAAATGCTGATAAGTGTGAAGTGCAGCAACGCACTTAAGCCATAAAACAACATCTTAAGGCGACAAGCTCAAGTTTTATTATTATTATTATTATCAGTTTAATTGTTCAAGAATTTCTCTCAAATTATATCACTTATGTTAATATGTCCCATGAATTTTAAAACGTACATATTGTGCCCTTCGAACTATAATGTTTCTTCATATTCATGCCTCAAGCTTTAAAACATATTTTTTTTTGGAAGATATTGTTGAATTTCATTTGATTTAAAATTAAATATGATACTCAGGGGTTAATATGAATGCCTTTTTTTGGTTACTTTAAATAAACTAGTTGGTCACCAAACTCTTGTATATTCTAATTTAGAGTACCTCATCAAAAAGCAAGAAAAGAGTGAGAAAGAACGTAATGTAATTCAAATTGGTTTTTTAAGGGTTTTGAATAAACATATGAATTTTTCATTTTAATAAGCATAATAAGTATTATTTTGTTGGAAAAATAACATGTTTCAAAGTTTAAGGGGTGAATATACAACAGTATTATAGTTGAGGGGTACAACAGGTACGTTTTAAAGTTTAGAGGACATTTTAACACAAATGACATAGTTCAAAGGAATTCGTAAAATTTTGTTGTTGTTGTTGTTGTTAAAATACATGTTGGGTCGGGTCAGGTAGATTTCAACTTTACCCCTAAATGCTCAACCTGCAACTCTAACTCCTAGTATATGTAATGGTTGGGTTAGATCCAGCCATAGTTTTGTTGTTGACAATGGCGAAGCCATATGGTAATTAGTGGGAGCATGTGCCTCCGTCCAATACCAATAATCACTATCAATTCTAGCAATTGTTTGTGGTGAAACTCAGGTTTTCTTTAAACCTTCAAAAAAGCATCGGTTTTTCCAAAGTTGTCCACAATGAGCGGTGAAGAAAAGGAGAAGGTGCATATAACCAAGGAGAATGGTTTTGAGTTTTGTTTGTTAGGATAAATAATGCTTTGTAAAAGACATATTTATAAATAAATAAAGTAAATTTTTTATCACATCTGTGTATATGTATTTTGAATATTTTATAAATATTATAAAAATCCTATAATTATCTATGTGATCTAAAATTTTGTATATAAGTGTTACATACAAGAGGATAATATTTAAGAATAATAATTAAAATGGCCAATAATATATAATTGATTATTCAATTAAAATGTAGAATCTTTAATTGAGCGTTACTAGTGCATGTTATTTCTTTGAGAATAGAACGGTCTTATCCGAACTATTAATGTAGTGAGTCATTAAATAAGTACATTGTACATAATAAGATTCTGTAGGGTTGGGATATCATGTGATATGAAAGGCTAAATATAACTTTTGTTAGAGTAAAGCAAGTTCTAATCACATCGACCGATTGTCATATAGAAGATGATCTTAATCTTTAGTCATTAGCAGACTTCTATTAATAGAATTATGTCTTTTGATTTACTTGATATAGATTTGAGAATCTAATCCTATCGTTTGTATTTTAAAGGCATAGTGAAGTGATAAGTACTTAATTTCACATAGTTTTATGTCATTCTTTCTCATATTTATTTTGTTAGTTTTTGTGTTTTATAGATGTTTTTGGATGCTCAGAAATATTTTGGAGTCAAAAACCATGGTTTGAGAAGTTTTGGGCACTGTAGCATCGATTTTGGATGCCACAACTTGAAAACAAGAGCAAAATAAGCTAAAAACCCAAGATTAAAGGGCTGTGGCCTTGGCCGCAGGGACTACGATGCTAGGTTTGTGCATCGCGGAGCCCGGGTGTAAAAAAATCCAAAGAACAGCTAGTTTTATGCGGGCTACGACGCCTGTTTTAGTGTCGCAGCGCGAGGTTATGTATTTTGACCTTAAAATTGGTCCAAAAAGCCCCAAAATTTTTCTTTACAACTCTAGCATTATATATCTATAAATACCTCATTCTAAAACATAATTAGAGGACAAGAAATAAATACTTAAGACATTTTTAGTAAAATAAATAATATTACAAATATTACATATATTAATAATAGTCTCATATTACTATCATTGTATATTAACAAACATATGATTCATGACTATTACAATCAAATCTTGAAATTTGGCGTATATGAACTTTATATGCGAAAATGTTTATGATCTTCCGACTTAGATTCACGACCGTTGTGCATGATATACTCAAACATGCAAATATTCATCACTTCATAAAAATAGTTAATCGGAACCTTAAGTTAACTGAACTTTGATCTTGGTGGTTAAGTTTCAATATTTTGTTCTGCTTCACATGTGCTTGTCATTACACCACAGTGCACAATTAAATGTCTTTACACCATCTCCGCCAAAAAAAAAGTCATTATACTAACAGAGAGAGAAAAAAGTATCAGTGAACTGTGAATGCAAAGGCGTTTCCTTTCATTGCCTGTTCTCAACTTCAGCCTCTTATTAGGAAGTATATACAAAAAAAAGAATTGAAATACATGACAGATACTGATTTGTAAAGGAAAAAGAAAAAAAAAAAGAAAAAGAAAACGTGCACGGCAGAAATATGTCTCAACAAATGTTCTTATTCACATACTCAGAAATTGAATAAAACTTCACCAATTGCCATAACAATCTTCAGCATGCTTTCATAGCTGTAGCAAATAAAGCTCCCTTTCCTTGGTGGTTCAAGTAAAGAAAAACAATCCCGCTAACCTTCTCCCAATGCTTATTGGCAGTCTGAGCAGATTAAGAAGCTGAACATACAGAGTATATGGATGTTTAACGCCGTTATTTGGTTCTGCAGTGATCACTTTCCTGCTGTCGAAGTTCACAAGACGATTACGGTCCAATCGACAATGAACAGAAAGTCAATAATAACATGTATAAACCAGATCTAAAGTTGCCCGAGAAAATAAATGAAAAGTTATGTTTCTCTATCCAAAACCTAAGCCATCGTTAATGACAGTGATACGAAGATAAATAGCAACTTAATTTGCTATTGTCCATTGCCATATGATCCGCACATCATGCATAAAAATTGCTCTGGAAATCAAGATGACTAGAGATGAGAACACAAAAAAAAGAAATGAATAAAAAGGTGCATCTTGAAAACTAACCTTCAGATGATGAGAGAACAACTACAACGTGCATATCTGCATTGTTGGGAGGAAGATGCAAGCGGAGGGGATAGAGCTTCCCAGTGAACGGATTGCGGGAACACACAGCGATGTCGTCAAGCCCCGTCTCTTCCTTCAATTTTTGCTTCAACTCCTCAACGCCACTGCCTTTGAATGCAAAGGAAAGCTCTTCTATCGCATCGTCTTTGTCTTCGTTTTCGTAAGACACACGGTAGTAGATCATTCTTCCTTTGGCTTTCGCCGCCACTCGATCAAATGAATCACTTGACTGCATTTCAAGAAATAACTACAAAGCCTCAGATGAGTGCACCAAGAACTAAACAAAAGCCTGACATAACATAACATAACAATTAAGTTGTAGAGCCTAATTATTGTCTTGATGCAAGACGATATGCGGGTCAACCTTCGTGGAAGGTTCCGTCCCCCTCTCATGATGTCAGGTGCAGAGTCATAGAACAAAATTTTACTAAAAATACTTGAGGGTTTTTAACATATGAATTTGATTATTCTAGTTTTCTTTATATTAAGGGTGGACACTATTCATATGTTAAGTAAAAGAACTCAGAAAAAAGATGTTGACCTTAAGAAGAGTGCAATTTCTATTGTAATTTTTTTATTACAATAATAAATTCTTACTACAGTTGAAAGTGCATGTAATTTTCACATTAAGAATGAATTGTTGTTAAGTGTTGAGTTTGTTTTTGTTTGTTTGCTTTGCTTCTAAAAAAAATTGCTCTCAATGATAAAGAATTAGTGCTTTTAACTCTTAACAATAATGTAACGTAACAATGTCCTAGATTAATCTGAACAAACCTCGCGGCTGGGATTAAGGTTCGAAAATGGAAGTTCAAATTTGGTCGGGGAGGCCGGTTCAGAAAATGAATCAGGCGGAGGACTAGGCGGCGCTGTTACAGGCAAGGAACGTTGCGGAGATCTCGGACGGAGCTCTATGACATCAACGTCCCACAGGATCCAATCCTGGGTCATGGTTCTGTGAGGGACGTCGTGCGTGATCGTATTCCTCCACGGCGGCAGGCCGCTGTTGGCACGGAGGAATTGGCCGTATCGTGTCTTGAGGCGGACCTGGAATCCTTCCCTGATCGGCTCCCATTCGACGGAGGAATCCAGCCTGGTCGGCAGTGTCTGGAGTACCTTCTTCCCCGTCATTCCCAGAAGGAACGGCATGTTGGACGCCGTCAAGTATTTGCCATAACAGCTCTTGAACCGCAAGGCGTTGGCGCCGGTATTTTCGACGAGCTCCACCGTCCACCTCGCGTTCCTGACGGTGCCGTTGCGGTCTTGGCAGACGGACTCTTGGTCGTCGTCGGCTAATAGGTACTTTTCATGGTGGCTCCGCAGGCGTACCACCCTGGCTTTTTGGAAAAGCTCCATACCACTCTGGAAAAAAAAAAAAAAAAAATGAATCACCTTAGATCTCAATACATGTTCATATTATAATACAAAACACATTGTAAAAATTATTGCATATTGCACCTTGGATTGAAGCAATGAATATTGTAATTCTGGATTGAAAACTGGTTAATAAAATTAGAGTCAATATTTTGATCGCATTAGGGGAGGAAAACCTGCGATTCTTATACGGGAAAAAATTTTTATACCGTGTGAGCCACGCGTACAAAGTGATCATTTCTGTTAGTTTTTTCTGGTATGGTCTTGGTGTATTTTAAGTGCACATTCTCAAATTCTCACGGTTTCAATTGCAAAACAAACTTGGATAGGTTCTGGCAAGGTCTGGGATATATTATTATCTATTATACCACAACTGACAGGGTAATCTATAGTCTGTTATCTTGTTATCTTCTAAGATTTGACGTATTCTCTATATTAAGTCAACAAGATGCATAATCTCCATATATACATATATATATATATATATATGTATGTATATAAGACTCCAAGAGCTAATTAAGAGCAACAAATCAGATTAGTTTTTATTAGCTAGTTGTTCGTTTAATAATTTGTGATGTTGATTCTGACTATATATGTCTTATTGGCCAAGATGTCACGTTTGACTCTTGGAATTTAAACATTAATTTCTTTATTGAAAATGACTTTTCAATATGCTAATTTATCTGTAAACTATTTATAAGATGGTTATAAGATTTTAAGTTGGAAAATAAAAGATATGAAAAGGGAATATTTCTTTCTATTTTTAGTTTATTTTAAAGATGCTGACATGACACCGATGAATAGAAGTTTTTTTTTTTTTCCCCGCCCTCTCTACGAATATTTAAGATTTGGCTCTCTAGAAAAGGAAATAATAAATAAAGGGAACTAGGTAGTGGTTTTCATGTCAGCTCCATTTGAGAAAAAATTCTTGCCTTTTGTTTGCAACAGTCGAAATAACATACTTGTGAAAGTTATGATATTTCTATGCAATATTAGACGTATAAAATCAGCATTTTATATGTGATCATTTCCAAAACAGCAAATTTTATAAAGCATATATAAATGCTTACTTTAGAAAGGAAAGGGGACACAATGGGGATGTTTGGTTATGTTTTTAGAATTTTTTAAAATGTTTTTGTACGTTTTTCGAGATAAAAATTTTAAAAACACTTTCAACACAATTCTCAAAAAATTCTTATTTTTTAAAACAAAAACATTTTCACTCGGTTTGAAAACATAACCAAACGGTCACATATACCTCCTAAAAAATGAATTAAAAAAAATAAAAAGCCCAAATGAACACACGCGCGCTCAAAAAAGTCAAAACCCATATGATTATTAGTAGGGGTGGCAATAATCGTACTCGTACCGTGTTCGTGTCGGCATGTTTACAGCACGACACATTTAGCCCGAACACGAACACGACATGATTAATAAACATGCCAGAAATACAAACACGAACACAACACGCCTATGGCACGCGTAACATGGCACGTCACGATTAACACAATTATTAAATGTGCCGTGACGGGTTGACACATAACAACACGCATATGACACGTTTATGACCCAATTAACTAAAAATTAAAAAAATTTTAAAAAAATTAACAAAAAGCCAATAAAGAAAATTAACAAAAATAAAATATCTAATTAATACTAACATACTATAAATATTTCAAATATTTTTATTTTAAAGTTTAAATGTGTTATAAATAGGCGGGTTGTGTCGTGTCGTGTCAATACGTTTACGGCCCGTTTAATTAAACGTGCTAAGGCGTGTTTAGCGTGTTAGTACGAATCCAGCTCGTTTATTTTCGTGTTATTCGTGCCAACCTATTTATAACATAATTAATAAACATGCGGCCTAAACTCGTTTATCTCGTGTCGTGTCCGAATTGTCAGCCCTAATAATTACCACATAATATCGACTATGTGCATATCAAGAACAAAAATTTGACAATGTCATACCTCCCTCCAACTTCCAAACCCATATCGCATAGAAACACAGCCAACACGCGCCGGAGAACTCCTATCCGACCAGTCCCAAAACGACGACGATGACGACAACAAGCTCCACGTGTGCGACAAACGACATCCCAAGAAATCCTCCTCCGACGTTGGCTCCACCACATCCACGTTCCAAAGAATCCAGTCCTGCGTCGCCGTCCGGTGAGGAACATCATGTGTGACCGGGTTCCACCACGGCGGCGTCCCGCCATTGGCCCTCAAGTACTTCCCTCCTTTGGTACTCCTCAGCTTCACCTGGAACGCCACCGTCCTCGGCTCCCACTCGATCAACGACATGTCGTTTTTCGAGCTTATTGTCTTTTGGAGGACCCTCTTTCCCGTCATGCTCGTCGGAGGCCGTGAGGTACTTGCCGTCGACGAGCTCGACCGTCCACCAGGCTTTCCGGGACGAGCCGTTCCGGTCTTGAAGGACGGTCTCTTCGTCGTCGGCGGCGTACAAGTACTTTTCGAGGTGGCTCCTGAGTCGCATTGCCTTGGCTTTGTTGAAAACCTCCATTCTTCTTTTTTTTTTTTGTTCTCCTCTTCTTTCGGGTTTGATAGACGAACTTGGGGAATTTATATGCCGATATATATGAATAGATATACAGAAACGTTGGCGATGGCTTAAAAATTGCGTTGACTAGCTAGGAAGCTTCGATAATATTTGTTGTCATATTAATCTATTATGACATAATTAAAGTTTTAAAAATATTTGCAGAAATATTCATTTTGTAAAAAAAAAATAATTTACATGATAAATAAGAGGGCAAACAACCTATTTACATTTTAAATTTATTTAATGTATAAATAAAAATTATTTACACTTTAAATAAAAAAGTAGATAAATTAAGCAATAGATTTATTATTTACTACAAATTTTTTTTCTAAAACTTGATATTTATTATAATTAATTTTGAAAAAGTGATTTTTAAAACCATTTAAAAAAATGCAGATGGATTTTCTGAAATATGATACATGTAGTGAAGGAAATTGAATGGTGAACATTGATCACGGAAAAGTGCGACTAGAAGTAAGGAATAATATATTGTACAGTACGGTCTTGATGAGGTATGTTTGCTGTTCAAATTAGTGCATTATAGTCTTTAAGCTCCATAGATTAATCAAAGAAACACCGTAGATTAATCTGTCGTAAGTACACAAAATTATGGATTTGAGTTTGATTAGTAAAGAGTTTCTTATTGTAGAAAATTAATGAAGAGGTGTTCATTGAAGGTTTGATCAACAAATTTACGGAGTTGAGTCGATTTAGACACAGTTAAAATAAATCCTGATTGGTAAAAAGTTGAGTCAATTTTGTAAATTTAATTACTAATTTCTTTCGAACTTTTACCTATTTTAATACATATTACACAACTTCAGATAACATTAATAAGTTATAAAAAAGATGACACGTACCATGTATGTTTTGGAAAAAAAAAAAAAAAAAGATTATGAAAGAATTTTGGTTGGTTTGATGTTATTGATGGTTTAAAATACCTATACCCTTAATCACTACTAAAGAAAATAAAATTTTAAACTGCCTTTCTTGTACCTTGTGTTTGACAAAAGTGGTTCACACTACTTTTTCAGTTATAAACAGTATAAAACTTTCATATGCTATGATAACAATAAAAAAAAATCTCTACAGTGTAAAGCACTCACATGCTCTCGTAAAAACGATTCTAACAAATAGTTCTTACCATCCTCCCTCCCAAATACCTTAGTAATATTTAACCTAATTTCTTTGATATGCATATATGCTTTGGAGGCAATATTCTTCATTGACAAAAACACGGATTATGTGTTAATTGTGTGTTTTAAAAATCCTCCTAACATGGGTTGTTAGCAATATCTAATCTGTAAGCATTTTGGCCCTTATCAGATATGACAATGCGTTTATAACTTGATGGCTTGGAATTTTATAAAAGGGAAAAAGAGCAAATAATATTACATAGTTTTCAAATATATAATAAATAGCATAAATTGAATAATATTTTATAAAAATTAAAAACAAAAACTTTAAAATACGTAACCTCTTTCTCTTTTATATCTCTTCCACTTCTCCTTAACTGACATTGACGTTGACCAATAAATATTATATTTATATGATAATGCTATATTTTTAAAAAATAAAAAAACCATAAACGACTTGTCGAACCACTAGCTATCAATAAATATAGCATTAACTTGTTAATACTGTTTAATGTATCAAACAAATATTAACCGGAAAGCTGAGAAAATACAATGTTTATATAAAAACACTGTATTTCTTTGAAAGATCCTAAAGATAATCTCGTATTTTCTTGTTAACATCATATTTTTAAGTAAATACAACAATTGAAAATACAGAATTTTTTTTATAAAAAGAACAAAAAAATGGAAGATACTAAAAAAACAAAAACAAAAACAAAATTAAAAAAAAACATTGTGGCGACTCCTCCGATGCCTATGATTTCGGCGAGGCAAAACTTGTGATGGCGGAGATCGAGGCCTCTCCGTCGTTGTCTTATCGCGTAGCAGCAATCATCGTCGCCATGGCAAATCCCAGCAGTTGTTGTCTTCTTCGACGCTGTTCTATTTCTACAGTGCGGATTGACCCTCATCGAAGATCGACAGCCACAGAAAAGATGATTGCGACCGACGGTGTCCTTGTGAGACAGTGAAGATCGGCGATCAGAGCTGTGGCCTCGTGATTCTGTCAAGCAGCCGTGATGTAGATCTGATTTAGCCGTGATCCTTAAGATCCCATCGGCTATCAGAGAAGGCTTGAAGCTAATCGTTGAGATTCTGGACCTCTCATTGCCGCCGACGACGATGAACTGATGAAAATGTCGGACGGTGAACCAGGCGGTAGAGAGAGATGAGAGGCTCGGAGGAAGGTGGTTGGGACGAAGAAAGATGAGGGAAAACCAAATTTGATTTGTTGCAATGGGGTAATTTAGTCTTTTCATACTTATAAACGGTTCAAAACCAAAACATTTTCAAAATCCCAGACATTATTACTAATGATTTATTAACATATACTTTATTGTGCAATTTCTCAATGGAGAGAATCTTATGTGCAAAATACTTTTCACTACAGTACTTAAAAACACTTAAAAATTAAAACATTTTGCACTTATATAACTATTTTTACAAAATTAGCCGTTATTATATGATAAGGATGTGATTATGCCCCTTAAATTTCACAAGCCTTTCACGAGTCTTAGTATTCAAGGACTAAAATCGTAATAATAACAATAATAAAAATAATAAAACCTTAGGGAAGAATCTATATATTAAAAAATATCAAGACTAATGCGTCGTTATGCGGATAATTCAGAACTATTAATAATCAATCTAAAATCCAAATTTGCGTTTTTTTTCTCCCTCGATCTGCAATGCTGTATTGAAAAATGTCCTAAAATATATATTTATTACTAATTATTTTGTTTATTTAAGATTTATGGGGAAACGATTTTTTTTTTTTTTTTGGTGATTAAGGCCTTCAAGAGGAATAAAATTTATTACAAATAGTCAAAATGAGCCAAGGTACAATTAAAAGTTTAAAGGTACAATCAAAAGTTTAAAAATCTAGAACAGAATACACAAGTAGACTCAAAAAACTTACTAAGGAATTCATGCTCCTATCAATGGAGCTAAAGGAATCAACCTTAGACAAAACCAAACTCCTACTAACGGTGATCCCAAATACTATAGACAAGAGCCACACCTTTACTCAATCCAACTTTGAACACCACCCACCGAACCAAGAGGCATGAGGAAACCATCCTCTATAACTGACACTACCTGCAAAAAAACAAAAACAACAAACACAGCCTAGATGACCAAGGAGAAACAATTGACCTTATTACAACAGACCCAAAGAACAAAAAAATATACAACACAAAAGATCAAAGCGGAGTCTCCGTCATAATCCACGAATATGAAGTCCCTCAACATCAACCACCTAAAAGCCAACACCTCCCAAATCCAGCCCTGCTCGTCAGAAAGCATCCATTGCCCCACCTCGGCCCACCCCACGGAGTCCCCATAGGCCAACCCTATGGCTCCCCCTCGGCCAAGTCCACGGTAAAGGTACACCCATCTCAACCCACCCTCTACTGGCGGCACGGTCGGATCCTTGAACATTGGCGTCAGGCGAACAACAGCACAACCCATCCAAGGCTTGGCTAACCTGAACAGCAGAGCTTCCCTCCTCATCCAACCGACGCCGCCCAAACCTAGAGGAAAAAGCAGCACTTAACGGCCACTGGTCGCGACTGCGAAGCCTCCTTCCCCGGTTCCGAGCACAGTATGGTGGCAAAACCCTTTCTCCCTCCTCCATGCTTGACGACCATCCCGAGCGAAGCATCCTCTAGCTGGCGGCATGAACTCTAGAGCAACGTAGATTGTCCAAGCACGATGCCCTGACCCGCTGGCCTAAACCCCCTCTCTCTAGCTTTCCTTTTTTTGTTCTCTCTCTCTCAAAAAAAAAAACAGAAGCCTAGATTGCTGCGTCGCACATTCTTCAACATGAAGAAAGTTCTCATTTGGCGAATCTTTCCACGATCAAGCTTCTCAGCAACGGCAAATTTTATAGGCGAGGAGGTTGTGGCCGAGGATCGTATAATTAGCTGTTATCTACTCAAAATTTTGCTCCTATATGCTTAATCTAAGCGACAGTAGTTTTTTATTTTTTTATTTTTTTTTTCATGTTTTATTCAACAAATTGTCCACTGACCATCTTAATATTATTTTCCTATTTATTACTACAACTTACGCAAAAGACGAGCAGCAAATTCATGTGGCTGTAAGGTAACAAAATTGATAGTATAGTAACAGGCATAACTTAACATTAAAATCCCACTCAATTTCACCCTAAATAAAAAAAAAAAAAAAAAAGCTATCCAGATTGTAAAGAATTTCAAAGTATAGGAGCTAGTGGTTTATTTTTAAATTTTGTTTGTGCGGTAAATACCAAAGTCATAATCAAGGCGGGAGATGAAAATGTAACTTTCTCTTATTTCTATGTGTAATAAGTAGTAAATTCCTACGTGTAATGATTAGTATAAGTTTAAGGTGAAAATTCGCCTGGCCTCAACAATGAATTATCAATTACAGATGTAGAAAGTAAAGAATAATGAGAATTAAGAATAATTTATTCTTAATACAAGAGTTACGTACCTAGGTGAATATTAAAAGAGTGGACTAGATACGCTTTTATAGTTAAAATAATCTTCTACTTATAAGATTTTATGCGTCGTTTGAAAAATTAATTTGAACAAAAAAATCTTAATTCAAACTTATTTACGACTTTATTTTCTTTGCACAACTTAAATTACTATTGTATAAGTTTAAACTTTTTTTGTTCAAATTTATTTCCCAAACAACCTATTAATTTAAGAGATAGGTACAAGTATCTAAATAATATTTATGAGGTGATTTCTAGCATGGTTATCTTGATTGGCTATTTTGGAGCCTAAAACTTATTTTCTGTTTGAATTTGAAGTTGGATCTCCTCGAAGATAATATTTTTGAATCTTAAAATTCAAATCGCTTCATAATTATCTGTAGTATTATCCTTGGCATAATTTTCCGAGCGGTGCCAATATAATATTTTAGACGCATATATAATCCAATTTTGAATTCAAATATTTGGCTAAAATACACGTGCCTTTATAAGAGCGTCGCAATATTTTTTGTTTTAAATTATGAGCGACTTTTCAAGGGAAGACTTCAAATGAGAGTTGCTTGGTTTGAGAAATAGGTTTAAACAAAAAAATCTTGTTTTAAATTTATTTTGTTATAGTATTTTACTCGTTAATTTAAATTGATACAGCATAAAACTTTTTAGTCCAGACTCATTTTCTAAATTGTCTATATATTAATTTCACTACAAAATAATGTTCAATTATTTTTAAAAAAATGATATCAAACTTTAAATGGGTTTCAACAAAAAAAAAAAATCTTAGTTTAAGCTCATTTTTTAAAGGTGTTTAAACTCATTTAGCTGCAAGTTTTTACTTATAAACTTTAAATTGATACCGTACAAGCTCAAACGGTTTAGTTTAAACTCATTTCCTAAACTGCCTATATTTAATTAATTTCACTACAAAAATGACATTCAATTATTTTTAGAAAATATGATATATCTGAATTTCCAAAAAGAAAAAAAAACTTATTTTTAGGTTAAAACAAAAAAAAAACTTGATAATATTTCCTTTTAAAATCAAAATATTTTTTTCCTTGTAGATGAAAGAAAAAAAATAAAGAGAAATAATCTGTACGTAAACTGTGCTTAAATTTTTTAATTCTTATGTTTCTCTTTTGACCTTGATTGGAGAAAATTTTCCATCCATACATTTTCATATGCCCAAACACATCATCTAGGTTACAAGTGTCAAGTGTGAACTGGTCAAAAACTACCTGAAGCACGTAATTGTCAGTTACCAACAACACGCTCCATATCCGATAGTTCAAGATCAACCCCAACAGCAAAGTTTTACTGTTTCTTATATAAAATAAAATAAAATAAATAGTAACCAAAGTTTTTTTTTTTTTTTTTGGTGAAATACCCAGTTGAACTACGACAAATTTAAACCAGATATTCAATATCAAATTCTTTTTGGACTGGGGTTTCGTCTATAAATATTAGACTTTGCAGATGGTACTTCCAACATCACCGGGTCTGGCCAATTGAATAGGAAAAAACTTCACTTTACTTGGCCCCTATCTAATTCCCACCTAAATGCTTTCCCAAAGAAGATCTAGCCGCGTCTTTTCCCTCCCATATTCATCGTCTTCCTCACCAATTCCCAACTCCTTTTTTAACTTCATCTTGATCTCATTTCTTCTAATATTTTGCGCAAAATTTGCGCATACAATGACAATAAAAGGCGGCACAAGCCAGGCCTGTGCCGCGTGCAAATACCAAAGAAGAAAGTGCTCCAAGGACTGCCCGCTTGCCCCCTTCTTCCCGGCCGATCAACCCGAAAAGTTCCACTACGCGCATCGGTTGTATGGAGTTCACAACATAATGAACATCTTGAAGGCGGTGCGCCCCGAGTGCAAACAAGATGCGATGACGTCGATAATTTTTGAATCCGCTATGCGCGCTAGGTTTCCTGTTCATGGTTGTCTAGGCATCATAAATCAATTACATTCTCAGTTAGAATACACAATTGAAGAGCTGCATCATGTGCATACAAGGCTTGCAATTTGCAAACAACAAGAAATATCTTCCACTAGTTCTTCCTCTTTGCAATTAAGTATTACTCCAAACACCGACCTTATAGATCCGATTTTTCAACCTAATTCATCAAGTTTAAGCCTGCCCATGATTCCGAATTTGGATATGTATATAAATTCTAATTATGAAGAGAGCCAACTAAAACCAGTCATGATCCAAAACCCTAGCTTTAGTAGTCTAGAAACTGGTCAATCTTCCGGCTTCTTTTCATCACAAGAATATCCAATTCAACAAGAATTAGATGTGTCTCAATATGATGATATTCCATTCGATCCAATACTTGATGACAGATCACAGGAAGCTTATGATTCAAGGTACTTATTGGAATGGAGATCTTATATCTATATCTATATATATATATATATATATATATATATAATATGTGCAATAAAATTACAATAGTATAGTTTTCAATTTTCATGAAATTATCTTTTAATTATTTGTTGCAGTGTGGAGCAATCTTTGAAGAACAATTTTGTGGAAACCGAATACAATGTTTCAAAGGCTGATGTGAAAAATTCAATTGCGTCTGTTTCAAAGACGGAGCTAACAAATGCTGCTGCATCCTTCAGTTTGACAAGAGGACAACTGTAGAATTTCGAATAGAGATCCAAAACTTGATCAGCACTGCAGGAGTTAGTTTTTATTATTTATTATTTGTTTTTTTTGGCCTTGAATAAATACATGTACATACAGCAAAAGAACTCGTCCTTTTTCATCATTATTATTATTTTTTCCTGACGGTCACTCCCTCTAATATTACATATAGAGACTACTGAGTGTCTAGTAGTTTGATGTATATATTTGAATAAAGAATACATAGATGATTGTTATTTTTTTAATTGAGTTGTTAATCATGAAATCTCGCGTGACTATATATTTATTTTATTCTAGGCAATCTTTAAGTCAATTACTGCCGTTGAAAACTTATTATGTCATTGTCTTAGTATTAATATCTTATTAGGATATTCTTATTAGAATAGAGAGAAACAGAGAAGAGAGATTGTGGAGCAATGAATGGAGAAAGGAGGGAGAGACGCACTGAAAGCTAGAGAGGGAGATGAGAGCAAAGAAGATAAAAAGGGAGGAGGTAGTGACGTTGCAGAAAGATGGAGAGAAAAAGCAATTTTATTTCGTGGCATAATAAGGAGGAGAGGAATTGTTTTATTAAATAATTTTTGTTAAGTTTCAAGCCCCATTGATTTGCGGATTCACATTGTGTTGTTTTCAACTTTTTGATTTGCATTGAGAAATCTATATTGTGTCATTTAATTTGCTATTTGAATTGATATTTGAATGTAGAGTTAAAATATTAATATAAAAAATAATTTTATGTTTAAATAGATAATAAAAAAAGTGATTTGAAAATTATTGGTTTATTAACGAATCTAATAAAACTTTAAATGCTCATGATATAGTTTAATAGAAAATATAAAATATAAATTTACGTTTACATAGATAATGAAAAAAAATTGATTTGAAAATTATTGGTTTATTAACGAATCTAATAAAACTTCAAATGTTCATGACATAGTTTAATAGGAAATATAGCCGGAGATTTATTCCTCTCTTCGCTTTTAAACACAATAGATGGAGATTTACAAAATAAAAATTATGAAATTATAGAAAATTTATAAATACATATTAAAATAAAACTAAATTAAATCACACATAACACATTTAAAATAAAAATACACAATATATAATTTTATGGTTTTTGTTTATTTCACACAAATTAATTATTTTACACGGTTCTAAAAATTAACTCTTAGAGCTTAAAACATATTAAAAACACATAATTATATATATTTTTATATAAACAGAAAAAAATAATTTATTTAGCTTATGAAATGTTTATTTTTAAGTGTTCATCCCTCTTAGAAACCCAACCTCCAGTTTCAGCAATTTCCATGGCTTCTATCTTCACTTTGACTCTGCTAAAATCTTTCTGTTGTGCTAATTTGCTCCTCGAATCAAGATTCACTGGGGACGGAGGGAAGCTCGGGAGGAGAGACGATTCTGATCGCGACGAATGGAATGGCGATGGGAGATCTATCCCCTCGCAACCGCATGCTTGACAGCTGAATCACATCGATGCTCGTCCTTGGTCGTCGATTTCAGAGTGTGGAGCAACGACTTGGGGTGCCACGAAAACTTCATCGAGGGTCTGGAAGGTTCCAGGCACGACGACGGTCGCGAGATTGAGGAGAGGGCTCAAGGTGAGAGAAAGTAAGAAAGAGAGAGGGGGACGGGAGAGACTAGCAGGAGAAAGAGGACGAAAGATTAACGTGATTATTACGGTTTTTAATTTAGTTTATTTTTTATTTTTTAAATTAATGAGATTTACAATTAAAATGACCTATTTTATTAACCATACTTAATTTAGTCTATTAATTTTTATTCTTTCATTTGTTTGGCCTACTTCTTTAATTCCCCCTTTAAATTAATGTTTTTAAAAAATTACATATTATGCCACACTTTTAAAAGTTGTGTTTATCTATGTCACATTTAAAAAAAAAGTTATACCACATTATCATTTATATTACATGTTAAGTTGTGTCACAAATAAATATTTATGACATTTATAAAAAATAAATCTTAAAAGATGTCATTGATGTTTGAACCTAGAAACACACAATGGCCTAATATAGATATCCTATCATTTGGATCTGAGGCCGCTTTTCATCACAAAAACCCATCAAATCTTAGACTCTTTCAATGCCTCAGATGAACACCATACTCCAAAGTTCCCTTGAGATATCTTTTACAAATTCTATAGACTCCTCTTGAATTTTCTTTATCATGATTTTGCGAAAATTGACACATTTTGTTGATAAAGAATGCAAGATCTGGTCCAGTAGTTATAGTGACGTATTGTAATGCCCAAATTCATGTCTATATGACTGAGCATTGTTCATTGCTTCCAAAAGAATTAATATATATTTGGAAGTTTCCCTTTTAGTTTGATTTTTTGCGGTTCAATTTGATTTGTTTTCAATTAAAATTTGAATTGATTGTCTACTATCTTTATAGGTAGTTGCACAAATTGTATTGATATGGGGCCAATTGTTAGGGCTTATTAATAGTGAATTATCTCTTTCTCTAACTGTTGTCTTCTTTCTTTCATCACAAGAAAAACTACATTTAACGACATATTATTTACGACATGTAGTTTTTTAATGTCGTTAAAAAGTACATACACCGACATCTCCAACAAATATATCGTTAATAACTTTTGAAACAATAATCAATGACATTTATATAGATGCCGTATTAAATATATCTTTTTAACGACAATAGTTTAGTATCGTTAAATTATTTAACGACAAGTAGGAGATGTCGTTTAAGCCTTGAAGATTCTACGACACCCCTTATAAACAATATCTTGACCAATATTGTCTATTAGGGGTGTCGTGGAATCTCCAAGGCTTTAACGACATCTCTTACTTGTCGTTAAAGAATTTAACGACACTAAACTATTGTCATTAAAATGATACCTTTAATATGACATCTATATAGATGTTGTTAATTATTATTTCAAATGTTGTGAATGACATCTTTATTGGAGATATCGTTGTATGTACTTTTTAACGACATTCAAAAACTACATGTCGCAACTAATATGTTGTTAAATATAACTTTTCTTGTAGTGTTTTATTTAATTAATTTTTACATAGTATAGAAGTTTGTATAAACGTTGAGAATACAATCAGAGGGATCGGCTTTTTTTACACGAATTTATATAAATCCAAAGGTGGTTACAATATTGAATCCAAAAGACATTACGATATAAGTACTTATTTGGAGGAACAAATTGAGGCATGCCTTTCTTTTGGTGATTTATCTGGGAAAATCAAAAGGTCGTAGAAAAAGTCTTTGTTTTTCCCCTTCTATCCTGTTGTTTACGTAAACTTTTTGCCACCCTAAAGAGACAAATTAATGTGGTCAGCCGGCCCACGAATTCCGTGACAGTCGCACCTCAAAACTTTGATGGGGAGCCAAAAAAATTTTTTCAAAAAGGGTGGATAATTGAACAAAAATTTTAAACTAAAATTATAATGCAGTTATAGATTTCTTTTAACTTTATTCTTATTTTTGCTGTTGTTTTATCTATTTTGTTCTTAGAATGAACTAGAATTCAATTCACTTTTCATAACATGAAACCAAAAAACATAAATTTTCATAGTACTATAGATAATTTCTAATTTATTTAGGGTTTTTTAGTTTTTTAGTCTTTCACGTTACTGTATTTGGCATTGACCAAAAGCTAGAATTTGATCTACCATCCTACTCCAACAAAACAAAATACCTAATGGTTTATTTCGTCATGAAGCGAAAACAAAGAACTGGTTAGAGAACTGAGCTCTCCACCTCAAGATTCAGAAGAGCAAAACTTTCCTACTCGCTTTCCGCAAAACGGTTGGGAGCAATTGAAAACGTGTCTCTGGAGGCGTCATCTGTTTTATTGCAGAAACCCCAGATACAATTTGGATCGGTTGATGTTTATCACCATCTGTTCTTTCCTATTTGGCGCACTTCTTTGGAAGAAAAGACAAAGCCTGTGAGTTCTTGACAACAAGCATATTAGGCCGTTATCGTTCTCTTTTATTATGCCAAATTTAACTGTAAATATTGTAACATTATCAGAAGACTAGAGGTGTCTACCTTTGCAATGAGTTAAGATACTGACATTGTAAATCTTTGTTTTTGAAGAGATGGTGAAGAGGATTTATTCAATATACTCGAATCGATGTTCGTTTTGATACTATTTATGGGAATTGGAAATTGTTCTGCTGCTGTCCCTCTTGTAGCTTCTGAGCGCAGAATTGTATAGAGTGATTTTCTGGGATGTATTCTTCATGGGCATACTCATTTTCACAGGTCCAGATATGACAATGTTAATATTGTTTTTGACATTTCCAAAATCTTTTAACATGAGAACCCAGAATTTAGAAATGAAGATACTAGTCTTTGCATGTGTTGCAGGTGAAAATTGAAAATCCTTACATATTGTTCAAGGGTTTTTGTTTTCGACGATTATGTATCCAGCAATGAACTTTCCAATGGTCATTTTACAAAGCATGCTGGTACTTCTACTCCATGTTCTGTACAATGCTCTACTTCAACTACTTTGGTCTGTTTCTTGCTTCCTTGACCTTAACTTGTCAATGGCTTCGGTACTTGCTGGCTTCTCCTACACCATGCTAGACGTTTTCTCAGGCTACCTCATCCCTGGACCAGTTAAGCCAACTCTAACTCACCGTTTCAAAAAAAGGTTATAGAATTAGGGACCAGAACATAGCATTTATTAATTTCTTTTTGTTACACCTTTAAAAGCAATTATTTCCTATTAAAAAAAGGGTTAATTACATTGGTGCATTATGAACTTATTAGTGTTCAGCAACTTGGACCCTAAATATTTAATTTTGAGGTATAAGACCTTAAATTTAAAATTTGTTACAACTAAGAACCAATAACTAATTTAC
Source organism: Artocarpus hirsutus (assembly GCA_946598075.1). Taxonomy (NCBI): domain Eukaryota; kingdom Viridiplantae; phylum Streptophyta; class Magnoliopsida; order Rosales; family Moraceae; genus Artocarpus; species Artocarpus hirsutus. The sequence goes on from CAMOHE010046154.1 coordinate 50,157, forward strand.
GTCAATTAATGGACGAAAATTGCCCAAGAGGACCCAAAGTTTTTGTTTGTTGGAAAGTTGGACTCTAAACTTTTTATATTTTGACATTTGGGGCCATAAATTGATGCCCATCAATTGAAATGACGATAAGTTCAAGTTGCATATTCCTTTATACAAGAATGTCATGTTGCACACCTATTGCCACATATTACATGTAGAAATTAGCCATTGCCTTCTAATATATTGCCACAGTATTCTGATTACTTACGCCTTAACTTTTAGTGGTTAAATTAATGCAACACATTGTTTTTATTCTCTTTTTGGGATTAAAGCGTACTGATGCATAATTGTTGCATCACTGTCATTGCAGAAAATTCCCAAATGGTGGGAATGGGCTTATTGGATTTGCCCAACTGCCTGGTCCTTAAAAGGTCTTCTCACTTCACAATATGGAGATTTAAAGAAGGAAATCATGGTATATGGGGAGCAAAAGGCGGTCAGTGAGTTCTTATAAAGCCACTATGGGGATCCCTTTGATGATCTAGGAGTTGTAGCAATTGCCCTCTTAACATTTTCACTGGTTTTTGCTTTTGCGTTTGCTTTGCTACAGCAAAACTCAACTTTCAAAGGAGGTAAAAAGGTGTAGTTCTCACTTATCCAAAGTAGGGAATCCTTACAGTGGAGAAGAAATTTTGCATCACCAATGGAGTATATTGTTTTAGCCATCGGATTAACTTTTTAATGATCTGATTGCAATTAAAAGCAGTTCTATATCACGTGCTATAATTTTTAATGTAGACCATAACAAAATCAGACTGTTAAAAAATTAATTTATGGCTAAAACAATATGCTCTACCGATTGTGTAAAACTACCTTCTCCACCGTAAAAATTCCCAAGTAAATATTCAGTGTCAGCTTTTACTAGGTTTGTCAACTTTATCTGTCTATTAGTTAACATTATTTGAGTCATTTTAATGACATGTATATCAATCTCTATATCTAATATATGTGAGTTTTAAAAAGAATGACCCTGTCATGGCTATAATTTTGTTCATAAGGTTGTTAGTGTAAGAATAAAGTGCAAGAGACGGTTGGATAGAGGAATAAATTCTTTATGAGCGATTCTATTCAGCTTCGATGGAGCTTCTCGGTGAAGAGATATAAACTGATTTCCAACGTTAGATCCACATAAGAATTGAGTTGACACTAGTAGAATGGAGCTTTAAACAGTAAAATTCTGGTCCCACAAAAAAATGAACAGTGGGATAAAACAGTTTTGGGTGTTGATGTCAACCATGGGATGCCATGTTATTAAGAGGCCTAATGACCATTCCTAATTAGCATAATAATGATAAACGACAATAAAATTCATACCACGAAAAAAAGGCATAAACGACGTGAAATAAGGAAACACAGCTGAGGTTAAAAAAAAAAACAGATAAACGACGAAATTTCTAGAAGTTAATGAGAAAACAACCACAACATACGAGAAAACGACAAAAGTATGAAACGGCAGCAAGTTCCACAAGGAAGAAAACGACTCTTAAAAGAATAAACGACAAAGATAAACAACAAATGAGAAAAACTATATTAAAAAATTTAGCAAAAAATAAACGAACAATAATAACGAATGAGAAAACTTCAGTAAGGAAAATGACCAAAAAAAGAGAAACGACAATAGAGAGTATACAACAACAAAAAACATAAACGGCAATAAATTAGGAAATTACAATAAAAGAAACCACAACAACAACTTTAACGAAACGACGATAAGTTCAAGAAAGATAAAACGGCAATAAAATTATAAACGACAAAAAATGATAGAGCGACATCGAAAGAAAACATATGAGAACGACAGCAAAGGAAAACAATAACAAATAAGCAAATGAAAGTAAAAGAAAACGACAAGAAATAAGAAACGACGGCCTAACGAGGAAAAGATAATCCTGGAAAACAGCACAGCAAAGAATAAAATAATATAAACGACACTAACTGATGAAACGACAGAATCTATCGACACAAACAATAATCTACAGACACAGCAATAACCTATAAATATAACATATTTGTGAAACTATATAAATAACATAAACAGTAAAATCACAAAATCCTTAAAAACTACATAAATTGTTAAGAGAACTACCACTTAGTGAAAGAAAATAAAAAATAAAAAAATTGAACTGGATTTTAGGCTTCAATCCTTAAGGTGCACAGTTTACAGTTTACAGTTACATCCGAGAATATTTACCTTTGCAGGCAATGAAAATGTGGAATTAAGGCTAGAGACCCCATAAAATCTCAAAACGGTACAATTCAAAAAAGGTTCAACTTTGACACGAAATGGTTGCTTTCTTGGTGCAAAAGCTTGTGCTTTAAAGAAAACAAGAAAAGCCAAACAGGAAAAAGAATGAAAAATAAAAGATCAGCTCTAACAATGAATTTCCCAGCCTTATACTGGCTGAGTTGGAAGGAGACGGTGAAGGTGAAGGACCAGAAATCGGAGGAGCAAGAGCGGTTACATTCTCAGTGGCACAAGTATAGTTGCAGCGACTAGGCCTCACTACCCTATACAAACCACTACTAGTCAGCATAAAGGTATCGTTTCTGTTATCCTGGCCAAAGGAGAATATGAGACCTAGTGAAAAGCCAGAGCTTCCAGCCTCGTCGCTGCATGGAATAGGAGAGTCTTGAGCACAGCTTATGTTAAGTTTAGTACTTGTAAAGTTCCCACTATTTTTAGGACTTTCTGTTCCTGCCCAAACTCCGGCATCATACAAATCCGCATAAATATATCTGCAATATTTACAAGGAAAGTTCATGAATGTGTTGAAAAGTAACTAATTCTTGTAAAATGGCTTCGTGAAGAGAACAAAGATAAGGTTGGTTTCATTACCTTCCATACAAGCAAGGATCGGTCATAGAGCGGTAGAAGTAGCCGCCTGTTATGGAAGCAGATCCTGCAGCTTTGCTGACATCAGAGTGGTTGTATCCCATCACGGGGAAAATCGGGTTAATGGAGCTAGAAGATGTGTTTCCTCCAGGAGACTCTGGGGGATTGTATAGAAAAGGACCCTCATAAACACGCCAACCGTAGTTTCCTCCCTTGGTGACTATATCAACCTCTTCAAATTGATCCTATGAGATCAAGACTCAAAGCATTAGACACTTTAGATGGCATTAGACAGTTTAATATGAGGAATAGAAGCCAACCTGTCCAACATCTGCACATAGGAAGTAGGAAGGCCTTTCAACATCGAAACTACATCGCCAAGGATTTCTAAATCCTAAAGCCCAAGTTTCAGGTTGCAATTCCTTGTCTTCAGAAAATGGATTATCTATAGGAATGGAATAATTTCCCCATAGGTCTAATTCAGCAATTCTTGTTGCACCTGCAATTGATTACTAAAAATGAAGAAGGCGGACAAAAACTATTCTTTCATTGAAGTTATGTTGTGGTTAAAAGAAATTCTGGAAAAAAAAAAAGGACAATCCACCTAAACTTTTGTAGCTTCGAAATTTGAAGTTTGTGAAAAAAAGATCGGAAACTTATATCTGCAACAAGTCATTTATGTCACAACACTCACTTGGTATGTTATCTATGTCAAGTCTCATAATCTTTCCAAGCAATGATTTCTTGTTCTGTGCGAAGTTGTAAGGGTCACCGGTGCCTCCGCCGTCTCCCATCATGAAGTACAAGTATCCATCTTTTGGTCCAAATAGTATTTGCCCAGCATGATGTGAAGTAGATGGAAGCCCCATTGTGAATATTCTTCTAACTTCTTGTGGTCTAACACTAGTACCTTAATCCAAGCCCAAAAGTCCTAATTAGAATCATCACTAACTAATAATTACAAAAGACAACTCTTGAAAAAACAATGCAAGTTTGTTATGTGGTACCATTAGCACTGAACTCTGCTATGACACTGTGATATCTGCACGGCTCAGCGACACTGTCAAAGCTCAGAGCCGAAGGATCGCATCCCGAATCTGAATTACAGGAACACTTTCCCGAACACTGCGGCCATTTGACTTTATCGCAGTTGAATGAGGTGAAGAAACGGCCGTTCTCATGAAACTTTGGATGGAAAGCTATTCCCATCATGCCAAACTGGGTATCGGCAAACACTTCATCGGTTAAATCAAGAAAAGGGTTTGACTCATCAATCACCAACTCTTCTCCAGACCCCTGATCTGGAATACTTGCCAACCAGATTTTGCCTGGTTGGTTGGACAAGAACACGCGGTTAGACCCATCGGGATGAGCCACCATGTTAAGGTAAGATCCATTGCCTATTTTCTCAAGGCACATGCCACTTGTGGGGCTTGATGTTTCAGTGTCGTTGAGCTTCACAGTTTCACCATCAAAGCACACCAAATCAGCATCAGAAGATCCTCCATATGCATTGCGGAAAGCGCTTTTTGACTCCCAAATATCAGACAGCTTGGAAGTAGAGTTGACCGTCTTTCCATCTTGTGGTACAAAGGGTGAATTCGTTATTGTCACATTTTGGCATTCATTCCAAACTTCAGAACAAAAGTCCGTTGAATTAGAGTCTGCTGAAACTGTGGAATTGCAGAGCACAGGAACTTTCCGAGGTTCTGATTCAACTCTGTATAGCTCTGCGGAAAATGGATCACATCTCTGCCAATAAAACCATCATTTTATTTTATGCGTCTTTCAAATATTAAGAAAATGCTCCACAGCAGAAATTAGCAGCTACAATAGATAAACGTGGAAGAGTTTATACTTTTGGTTCACATTCAGGTTCAGATATTGCTGAAATTTTCAAAATTACAAATATAAGCAGAAATCAACTTTATTACTTCACAGTTTTTTCAGTTGTTTAATAAAAAAATTATCATTTTAGTACCTGTAGTTTCCGACTTTATCAGATTGGTACCTCAGTGTTCCAATAATCCTATTGGGATACCTATAGCCAAAAAAAATATGTTTTTTGGGGACATATAAATGTCCATTTGGTCTAAAAAGAATAATTAAAAGGAAAAAAAGTAATCCTATTGGGATACTCATAGCTAAAAAAAAAATCATGTTCAATATGTTTTTGGGGGAACATATAAATGTCCATTTGGTCCACAAAAAATAATTAAAAGGAAAAAAAGCAATCCTATTGGGATACTCATAGCTAAAAAAACCATCCTCAATATGTTTGTTGGGGACATAAAATGGTCCATTTGGTCAAAAAAAAAAAAAGGAAAAAAAAAAACAGAAGAGGAAAAGAAAAGGAAAGAGAGAATCTAAACCATGTTAAGACAATCTAAACCATGATAATAAGTTCACATGAACCTTCATAGAAAGATGAAGTCTGAAAGAAATAAAATAAAATACAAACTATACTAATTCTTACCGAGCAAAGTATTGATTTCAGAAGGGAAGCACAACCAGAATCTGAGACTTTCATTGCTGTCAACTGATTCTGCAACTGCCTATCGTCAGTTGAGTTACAACAAGCACTACCATTGTATTGGCAGAAAGTCAGTGGGGTCTTCAGGTTAAAGGGCGCTTCTGTTCCAATAAGACAGGCACAAAAATCAATGAAAACTTAGAAAAAACAACAAAAGGGAAAAAAAAAAAGTGGAAGCTGAAAAAAAGAAAACTCACTTTTATTAGTACAAAGAGGATATGAAGAAGAATACTCAGAAATCAGCAGAATGATAGAGAATATGATGATAATAGTGGGAACTCCCCTCATCTCTCAAAAACACAAAGATTAAGAAATGAGCAAATTGAAAGCATAAGAAGAGTGCTTTATGAAAATTCAAAAAAAATAAAAAATAAAAAAACCAACAACCCAATTGGCATTTTTTTTTTCTCTTTGGATCTGTAAAGCTCCCTATAACGGAAAGCATTTGTCCAAATTTGGTTTGGTAGAATAATCGTGCAAGTCAATAAACAATATCCTTCATTTTTGTCTTTTCATCAGATGAAAAGGTAGACTTTTGTTTATTTTACGTGTTACATGGATCAGCGGATCATAAAGAAATTGGCTCCTAAACAATTAGTCTTTATTATTTGATTATGCCATTGTACTTATTCTGGTGGATCAATCATGGTTGACTTTCCAAGAATTCTCAAGTTTTGAATTTTGATCTTGGGGATTGGGATGGCATGAGAAAACCCATCAACTTGCCTTTAGAAATAGCATATATATATATATTGTTTAAAAAACAAATAAAGAGCCAACAAGTGGGTTGGGTTTTGGTCAGCCGTAAGCGAAATCCAGCAAATTAAAGGCACATAACTAAGGTCAAACCCCTTACGTTTACTTTCATTATACACACACATACATGTATGAGTGTAGTTTTAGTAGGTACGTTTTCAATGTGTATTGTTATTGTTAATAATATGATATGAATAAGACTGTTGTAATGAAATAAGTAATTGACCAAAAATTATGATAATTAAAAAATTGAATTCTTGTCACGCTACAACACTTACATATACATATATATAAGGTGTAAGTTGATATTTATGTTATGTAACACTAACTTTAAAAGAGTAATATTAGTCCATGATGGATTTTTTTATTTTGGGTTATATTTTTAATAAGTCATTGTATGCAATTCTCACCCTTTTCTTCTAAATGTTACATTTTAATCGAAGTTTACTTTCTTAATTTGACTCTCCTGCAAAGATTTCTTTTCACAGCATGTAGCATAGAGCTGCTGCCCTTCACCCTAGGACTAATTAGTGTAATACAAGCATGAAACAATACTAGGAGAAACAAGAAAACGAGTTTTGGATTGAAATTTTCCGTTAGAAAAGAACAAGAAACAGACAAAAAGAAACGCCTAGCACCCAACATGATGTTTGCTGTCGTTTAATGCAACAGCTTCCCAATTATTTCGAAATAAATTATGTAAAAGTTTTCTTGATGTTAGTTAACATACATCGAAGTGCTATTTTTTATTTGTGATTCAATTTCCTTCCATGTAATTATCGTTTGAAAATAATCTTATGACCCATAACATAAAACAACTTATAGATTCCCCTCCAAAGAGAGCCATCGACCCAAGTTACCCATCTAAACGGTATCTATTTTGATGTCGTATGTCTTAGGGCAACAACTAGTAGGCGACATGCAGGCTGTAGCTTATCTAATTTGCGTAATTTTTTCCCCTATACTCTCTAGATCTAATAAAACACGTCCTTCAAATTGATGTCGTTCCTATCTGTTTACAAACGCCATTCGTCATTAAGTTATCTCTAATGTCGTTTTTGTAGGTTTTTCCTTCTAACAATGTACTTGATTGACGACTTTTGCATCGTCGTATAAGCCACAAATAATTTATGTGTTCTATAAAGTTTGCACCATATAAACGACAGGTCGTTTTGTTGTTTCTTTACTTGTGTAACATGTTTAGCAATTGGGCCGTAGTGATGACGACACGTGGTCAACACCTACCCCGATTCCATCAACATATAGACCACTCGGGAAAAAATGGAGAAACGGACATGTTCTTTTTTTTTTTTTTGGAAAATAACGGCATATTCTTCTTTAACAACGTTGTTACTCCTCAATCTTTTTAATATTAAAAACGACATGCTTTATTTCTAAAAAACGACAGCCGTTCTTTACTCACATTTTCAATCTTGTAGAAAGGACATAACGTTTAGTATAGATGAACATCATACCTCGTTTTTGATCAGTCGTTTTCTGTTTCCTCTTACATCGAGAGGCTCGGCGTGGATTTTTTTTTTGTTTTCCTTATAGGCTCTGATATATGTAGAAATTTAATGAAGAAAGTTGATTGTTTAACCTCTCTAATTGTAATTATCTCAAAGCCAGCATTCCCTTCATATGATAAGAAATTTGAGTTTCTAAAATTTGGACTTTAGATTTTTAGAAACGTCTACAGGCTCAAACTCAAAATCTAGTGACAATGTGGCTACTCCAAACACAATTGTGGCACAAGTGCCTACCCCTATGGCTCCACTTTCAGTTCTGGTGAACCATGGAGAGAAACTGGAGAAATTCGATGGACTAAATTTCAAAAGGTGGCAGCAAAAAATGTTGTTCTATTTGACCACCTTAAACCTTACGAGCTTCTTGACGAAAGATGCTCATAAACAAAATAATGATGAGAGCGATGCTCAAGTTAAATATGCAATTGATGCATGGGAGCATTTTGATTTCCTTTCTAGAACTATATTATAAACAGTGTAGTTGATTCATTGTACAACGTGTACGTTGTCAAAGAAAATGGCTAAAGAAGTGTAGGAGTCTTTGGACCATAAATATAGGATTGAGGATGAAGAGGCTAAGAAATTTCTCATGAGCTAGTTTTTGAATTATAAAATGGTGGACTCCAAGAGGGTGATCAGTCAAGCTCAATAAATTCGAGTCATCTTGAATGAGATTCGTGCAAATGGAATGATTGTAAATAAACCTTTCCAAGTAGCCACCATTATAGAGAAGTTGCCTTCCGCGTGGAATAACTTCAAGAACTTCTTGAAGCATAAGCGGAAGGAGATAAGCATAGAAGACTTGATTGTTGGACTTTGTATTAAAGAAGACAACTTAGGCTTTGATAAGAAAGGCCCATCTCATACACATGCAAATGCAAATATAGTAGAGCATGGTCAAAATTCCAAGTCCAAGAAGAAGAAGCCGAATGGGTCCAAGCTAGGACTTAAAGGAGGTATATCTAAGATGCAGAAATTCTAAGGGAAGTGCTTCAATTGTGAAAGATGGGTCACGTCTACTGATTACAGGCTACCAAAGAAAAAGAAGAACAGAGAGGCCAAATAGTTGATGACATCATGCAAGAGGATTCTGACACTAGCCTTTTTATAGTGGTTTTTGAGGTCAATCTAGTGGACTCCAACCCAAAGGAATGGTGGCTAAATACTAGGGCCACATGCCACATCTACTTTGAGAGAGGTGCGTTTGTTGATGGTACCCTTAGAAACCAGGGAGAAGCTTTACATGGACAATTCTACAACTTTTGAAATCAAGGGTCAAGGAACAATATTCCTGAAGATAACATCAAACAAGGAAGTAAAGATGTACAACGTATTGTATGTATTTGATATCTAAAAGAACCTTATTTCAAGGACAATATTGAGCTAACATGGTTTCAAAATGGTGCTTGAGTCCAAAAAAATAGTTTTGTCTAGATATAGAATGTATGTGGGAAAGGGTTATATAAAAGATGGCATGTGGAAAATGAATACTATTGCTGTAAAACCCAAACCTATTAATAAAAAGAGAAAATATTTTGTTTATATGCTTGGGTCTTTTAACTTATGACATGGTAGACTAACATATGTTAATTATGATAAATTGTGTAGATTAATTAACTTGGATCATGTACCCGCACTTTACATTGATTTCAAACATAAGTGTGAAACTTATGCAGAGGCAAAATTAACGAGGTCTTCATTTCAAACAATTGAAAGGAATACTCAAATACTTGATATAATTCATATTGATGTATATGACTTAAATTTTGTTCAAACCAGAGGTGGTAACAAATATTTTGTCACTTTTATTGATGATAGCACAAAATATTGCTATGTTTATATGCTAAAGAGCAAATACAAAGTTGTAGAAAAGTTTGCCTTTTATAAGCAAGAAGTTAAGAATCAACTTAATAAAAAGATTAAGATGGTAAGAAGTGACTACAGTGGTGAATATATAGAACCATTTAGTGAATTTTGTTCACAGTATGGAATATTCACGAGGTCAAGCCACCTTATTCTTCTTAATCAAATGGCATGGCTGAATGCAAAAAAAAAAAAAAAAAAAAAAAAAAAAATCTAAAGGATATAATGAATGCGATGTTAATAAGTTTTGGGTTACCATAGAACATGTGGGGTAAGTTGTTTTATCGGCTAACCGTCTCTTAATTAAGATTCCTTGTAAGAAGGAGGATAAAACTCCTTATGAATTATGGAAAGGAAGAAACCCTTTCTATAAATACTTGAAAGTACTGGGGTGCCTAACTAAAGTAATAGTACCTACACTAAAGAAGATAGAAATAGGTCCAAAAGCGGTTGATTGTATTATCATTGGCTTTGCACATAATAGTAGTGCATATTGGTTTCTTGTATATAAGTCTAAAAACCTTGACATTCACAAAAACAAGATAATAGAGTCTAGAAATGCTTCATTCTTTAAACATATATTTCATTGTAAATCCAATGGGGATGAACCAACTTTGTCAAAACGATTGTTTGAGACTATAGAGAAAGATGGCCAAAAACAAGAACAAGACAACGAATTTGAAGAGGTGGAAGAAGAGCCTAGATGAAGCAACAGAGCAAGGATAGAAAATTTTTTTGGAACAGATTTTTGGACCTATATGCTAAAAGTTGAACCTCATACTTATCAAGAAGTTGTAAGCTCAACTGAGGGTCCTTTATGGAAAGAACCATAAAGAGCAAGATTGATTCCATCATGTAGAATCATACTTAGGATTTAGTAAATCTTCCTCCAAAAAATAAACCACTAGGTTCCAAGTGGATTTTCAAACAAAAAATGAAGACAGATGGATCAATTGACAAGTATAAGGCAAGACTTGTAATAAATGGTTATAAACAACAAGAAGGCCTTGATTACTTTGACACCTATTCTCCTATGATGATAATAACTTCTATAAAGATGATACTAGTAATTGTTGCACTGCAAAATCTTGAAGTTCATTAAATGGATGTTAATACATCCTTTCTTAATGGAGATTTTTAAGAAACAATCTACACGGAACAACTCGAGGTTCTGTAGCTCCAAGACAAGAAAAGAAAGTCTATAAACTGGTGAAGTCCTTGTACAGACTTGAGCAAGCATCAAAACAATGGCACGAAAAATTTGACAGTGTCATGTTGTCAAGTAGGTTTAAAATTAATGAGTATGACAAGTGTGTTTATGTCAAAAGTACAAAAAATAGATATGTTATACTCTGTTTATCTATAGATGACATATGGGTAGCAATGATCAGATGATCAAATGTACCAAAGACATGTTGAATTTAAGATTTGACATGAAAAACATAGGACTGGTTGATATAATTTTAAGAAAAAAATTTCAAAGTCATCTAATGGTCTCATATATTAAGTTTGTCACGCTATGTAGACAAGATACTTGACAAAATTAACAAGGATGATTCAAGTATTGTTAAAACTTTGATTGATTTAAGTCAAGATCTATCCCAAAAATAGAGGAGAAATGTATTTCAAGTGGAGCATGCTAGAGTGATACGTAGTCTACTATACGTGATGAGCTGTACAAGACCAGACATTGCGTACACTATAAGTAGTTTGAGCAAATTTATGAGTAATTTGGGAGTTGACCATTAGAAAGCTATTATTAGGATACATAAGTATTTATAATATACTCGTGATTATAGGTTGCACTATAGTAGAGATCTTGCTTCTTTAAAAAGATACTTAGATATGAGCTGGATAACTGATATACAAGATTCAAAAGCTACCAGCAGATATTTATTCACTTTAAGTGATACAACAGTATCATGGAAATCCTTTGAGCAGATAGTAATAACCAGATCTACAATGGAATTTGAATTTATAGCCTTGGATAAATTGGTGAAGAAGTTGAATGGCTACGATATTTCTTAGAGGATATTCCTAAATGGCCAAAATCTGTGCTTGCAATAAGTATGTACTGTGATAGCCAATCGGCTATTAGCAAAGCACAGAATGCTATGTACAACAGTAAGTCAAGACATATATGTCGTCGACATAGCACTGTTAGACAACTGATCTCAACTAGTATCATAACCATTGACTGTGTATGATCAAAAGAGAATATTGTGGATCCGTTAACTAAAAGTTTCAATAGAGATCGATCAAGTTAAGAAATCATCAGGAGGAATAGGTCTTAAGCCCATGAAATATTAGGTCGAAGCAGTAGAAACCCAAACTATTTGATTGGAGATCCTAAGATCTAGGCTCAATGGGACAACTAAACTGTATAGAGCAAGTCAGATAACTGTGGGTGTTATCCTCTAGCCCAATCCTATGATGAAAACAATGATACATATACGAGTAAGGTTAAACGATAACTTTTAATGATTTTTATGCTTTGGATGTATAGGGAATCCAAATGTATAGGGAATCCAAGTAGAGTAATGCCAGTTACTATAAGATAAGAAATCACCTATATGAGACAGAAGTAGAGCTGCTTCAAAGGAGAATTGTTAAGGCTAAGTTTTTTAGAAATTCTTGCAGAGCCAAGAAGATATTCAAAGCCAAAATGAACATAACCATGAGAAGTGAAGTCGTGTCAAGAAGATATTTGTGTGAGATATATCATCGTTTTACACAAACACCAAAACAGTTCAAGGACGTCACGCCTACTGATTAGCCAGTAAAGTAAATGTACTTTCATAATGGACGGTTTAAAGGTTAATGCCTACCTGTCCTATGTAGGTAGAACTCTATCACTATATCGTGTCTTTGTTTTCCCTCGTTGTCATCTAATTTTCATTCATGTGGGGGATTGTTAGAAAATAGTTTAATAAACCATTGTTAAGCACCATTTTGAGGCCCAAATTAAAGTGAGACCCACTTCATATATATGAGGGGTCATGGTGGATTTGTGTTCTTCATTGCGAGGAGATTGAAATCATATGTTCACATGCTTAAAATGGTTAATGGGTGAATGAGAAATTAATGATCAAAGTATATCCATTAGAATGGATTTTTGTTGGACAGAATGATGAAATTTGAAGTCTCATATTGCTTAGGCATAGTGCCTTAGTGGAGTTTAAATGAGTTTGCACTTGAGTTCATGAGTAAAAACTTGTACCCAAGAGGCTCTCTCAGGAATATAGGGGGTGCAAATCATTGGCTCAGCAGGTTAGGGGCTCGATGTGTGTGTTTGCATAATGTGGGCGATGCTAATGTCGGTCCGTTCCGTTTGTCCTCACGCAAGCCTTGTTTTGCAGATTTTTTTCCTGCTTAATGGAGATATCATCTCCTTCATTAACTTCCCCTTGACATCATTTCTTTCATCACCTTCCATTCTGATATTGGTTGAAGCATTGATCAGAGATAAATTTATTTTTGGTTAATGGTGGAAGCATTAGCCTGCGTTTTTAATTCCAAAAAAAAATCCCTTCATGAAGCCTATAAAAGGAGGTTCTTTCAACACTCTAGAATCTGAATCGAGAGTCTATTCCACCCTCCCCTTCTCCTTCTTACTCGTCAAACATCTCTTAGAAGCTATAAGTTTGGTTCTAGGTGTTTTCTGGTGATAGAAGGGAATCATAGTTTAAGCCCGCCGAAGTAGCTCTTCCGGTACCGAAGTCCACTTGAACGTCATTGTATCATTGAAAAGCGTATGCCCATGTGCCTCGACGTTCAAATTTTATTCTTTCATTGGGTTTAAGATTTAAGATTTTCTTATAACTGCTTTTGTCGTTAGTAATTGGTCATAATAGTAATTTGTTCGTTTATTCTCCATATTATATGCTATTTTTGCTATAAAAAAAAGCTAAAATATAAAAATATAATAGTTCTCTTATACGAGTAATGCAATAATTCGTTAGTTTAAGACTCATGTTACAACAATGAGTTGCTTCCCTCATATGTGGAGCATTAAAATTTAGAATTTTTTTTGGAGAAAATTAAAATTCAAAATTAAAATCAAGAATCTTGTCGCTATAATTAAAATTCAGAATTAAAATCAGGAAGCTTGTCACTAAATAAAAAAGAAACGAAAAGGAAAAATGGAAATAAGTTTGGGCTAATATTAACCCTTGTTCCTGAGTGTTGGTAGTTTGTCACTTTGTCCTGTAAGGACAGCAAATAAACTAATTTCGTATTTTAAAGCCAACAAAATCAAATTATCTCTCTTAATTTTTTTTTAAATGTGTATTTTCTTGCTATCTGCTACTTCCATACAAGTAGGCTCATCTCCATCTCCCTCCTTCCCGCTTCCATCTTCACCCCATATCAACTCCAACAATCACACCCCATTACCTTTCATCTTCATCAACAACAACAAGACGACAAAACACCACATCCTCGTCTCAGCCTAGTCAAAATCCAAGGATGTATGGAGAAGAACACCATCACCCCACGAAACGATGCCGTCAACAGGCCAACTTCTCCACAGACGCCACCCAAGAGAGCGGCAAGAAACGACCCTCCATTTGGATCACAGCGTGGACATAGACGAGCTTTTAAGCTCGATATGGCAGACCCATAACAAGCAAGAACTCTTTGCCATCCTTTCGCCATATAAGTCTAGACAACTCTTTGTCATGAACTTACTTTCTCTAAAGCTACTCGTGCGGCTTTAGTACTGTTTCGATGTTAAGTCAATCTAGCTAATTCATGCACTTGCCTAGAACACAAGAGAACATAAGAGAGAACAAGGAGAACTCTGAAAGGAAAAGAATGTTGTATTAAGCTTACAAGAACTTTACAAGGCTTTGAGATTCTTAGATTTTTTGGATAGTTTACAAATGGAGGGGTTGTCCTTATTTATAGTCATGCTCTTCCTAAATTGATGGCCTAGATTGAAACACATGGCATCAATCTAATAGTTACTATTCCTATCTAGAATATTCTAGCAAAGCATGGAAAATATTTACAAGTGTGGTGCATTTTAGAAAATTATACATTATTCTACGGCGTCTTTAAAGTTTTAGAGAGTTCTAAAGTACTCTTGAGTCTCTCAGAACTTTTTGGGTTTTTTAGGACGCTTTTAGACTGATGTAGAACTTTCTGAAATGCTGTGGAATAGTGTAGATCACTCTGGACCTTTCTAGAATCTTCTTTAGGCCATACTCACTCTAAAAAACGCCCAAGTGAGCAGCCCCTTTGTTGGTAGACAGGGTGTGACATCTCGATCAAGTTCGTGGTCTTGGTCCTCTCTCGCGAGCCCAACTAGCAACGTTAGCTGACCATCCTCGATTGGATCAACGAACAGGCTCGGTATACTCCCTCGGCTTTCGCGTGCAACTTTGTTCTTCACAACGTGCTTCGTGCGAAGCGATGGGAAGTTGCGCATGGGTTGTTTGATGAAATGCGCAAGAGAGCTTTGGTGCCCGATAGGTATACTTATTCCGTGCTTATTACGCATTTTGGGAAAGAGGGCATGTTTGATGCCACCCTTTCTTGGTTGTAGAAGATGGAGAAGGACCGGGTTCCCCGTGATCTTGTTTTGTATAGCAACTTGTGCGATTACACCAAGGCGATCTCCTTCTTTTCGAGATTGAAGAGGTCGGGCATTACTCCTCACCTCCTTGCTTACAATTCGATGATTAATGTGTTCGGAAAGGCTAAGCTTTTTCGAGAGGCTCGTCTTTTGCTGACAGAGATGAGGGTGGTGGGTGTATTGCCTGATACGGTTAACTATTCGACTCTGTTGATAATGTATGTTGAGAACCAAAAGTTTGTCAGGGCACTGTCCGTGTTTTCCAAGATGAATTAGGTCAAATGCCCTCTTGATCTCACTACTTGCAACATTATGATTGATGTTTATAGGCAGCTTGATAAGGCCAAGGAGGCCGATCGGTTGTTTTGGGGCATGAGGAAGATGGGAATTGAACCTAATGTTGTTAGTTATAATACTCTTTTAAGGGTTTATGGTGAGGCCGAGCTTTTTGGGGAAGCCATCCATCTTTTTCGATTGATGCAGAGGAAGGACATTGAGCAGAATGTTGTCACTTACAACACTATGATTAAGATTTATGGTAAATCTCTTGAGCATGAAAAGGCTACCAATCTCATTCAAGTAATGGCATTTACACAGGGCAGCTATGCTGTTCCAAAAGTTGAGGAGCTTCGGGGTTGAGATTGATCAGGTTCTTTATCACACAATGATTGTGGCTTACGAGAAAGCAGGCTTGGTTGCTCACGCTAAGCGGTTGCTTCATGAGCTCAAGTGCCCAGACAACATCCCTAGGGAGACCGCAAAAACCATCCTTGCAGGAGCTGGTCGCCTGGGAGAGGCTACATGGGTTTTCCGCCAGGCTAGCAATGCCGGGGAGATAAAAGATATATCTGTCTTTAGCTGCATGATAGAGCTTTTCTCGAAGTACAAGAAGTATGCAAATCTAATCGAGGTGTTTCAGAAAATGAGAGGGGCTGGATACTTTCCCGATTCCAATGTGATTGCTTCAGTCCTGAATGCGTATGGCAAGTTGCGAGATTTCGAGTAGGCAGATACTGTATATACAGAGATTCAGGAAGAAGGGTGTGTTTTCTCAGATCAAGTTCACCTTCAGACGATCAGTCTTTATGGCGCGAGAAAGGATTTTAAAATGGTAGAGGAATTGTTTGAGAGGTTGGACTCTGATCCTAACATTAACAAGAAGGAACTGGATCTTGTTGCTGCCAGCGTCTATGAAAAAGCAAATAGACTAAACGATGCATAGCGAATCATGAATGGGATGAACGACAGAGGAATTTTGAAATTGCGAATACCTTAATAGGTTCTTGATTGCTTATCTTCAATACATTTTTTTTTCAAACTATTGTAAGTCGCATCATCTTGCTGATTAATCTGTAAATACATTCTGCCACTGGTATTTTTATGTTACATATTTCTTATATCTCTTGCCTTTCTTTTCTTCAACCCGCATTTATTTTTTTTTATTTTTTATTTTTTTGGTATCTGAAATGAATGGAACTGTAATCTTTGATGGTGCCTCTACCTCAAACAAAAGGAAACAAATGAAACAAAATAATTTTCATGCCCTTTATTTCTTCCTTCTGCTGGGCCATTTAATGTTATTTATGTTCTTTAATAAAAGCACATCTTTGAAAAAAAGAGAAAAAACAAAGATTTCTTGTGGGAAAATTTCAAACAACTGAAGTTAGGGCTCCTCCTGTTTTCTGTCAGCATCCTATTTAAAGCTGGGCCATCCAATAATAAAATCTCATAAAAATTCACAAGGAAAAGAAGTTGAAAATAAAGAGAGAGAAAATGATCTCTGTATTGAATGAGTTGGATAGGAATTTCACACCTCTTAAATGTGGCACTAATCTTTTTAACTATCAACTAACCAATCCTGATAAAGTATTTTGACCAAAAAATACGCAACTGACTTGACTATCCTAAGAGAGAGCGTAATTTGACCAAAAAATTAATCCTATCTCAATTGGTAGGTTTTCTGGTTGACCAAAAAATTAATCTTATCTCAACTAGTAGGTTTTCTGGTTGGCCAAAAAATTAATCCTATCTCAACTATTAGGTTTTCTTGTAAGCCTATGTGATTAATCTCTTCTCAATCTTAAAATAGCATGGATTTTCTTTAATCCCATCTCAACGATGCATTTAAAAACAATTTCTTTTCCAAGTTATTGTTTTTCCTTTTGTTAGATAAGTACTGAGCTTATTCCTTTATTGCATACAGGCTTTAACGGACACCTTGCTCTGCACTTCAGGTACTCCAATATGGCAAAATATCCATGCCCACATTTAAATGTGAACAAAACAATGATCATTGATCCCTTTATCTTTGTTCTATGTCCATTTTTAGGAGAGCCACTTAACAATTCCCCCATAGGTAGTTATTTATTAAAAAAAGAGCTTACTACAACATGCATATCTTATTATGGTGTATTTTTCTGAACGTTAAATTTAACTAGGATCACGTTAAAATGAAAAAGAATATAACAAAACAAAACCATACCGATAAGTAAGGGCAAAGCCACCCGCCCCCTTAAAACTTTTTTTCCTTTTGATTTCGTATATAAAATTTTATTAAATTTGTGTTTTAATTCCTTAAAATTATATTTTTTTCCCTTTTAAGATTTTATATCTCTTTATTTATGTCATCTTATTAGTTCAATAATGCCTCTATTTTTTTGAGTAATTTTTATGCCTTCGTTCCACTTGGTAACCTTTGATTTTCATACCCTACGGAATCTCAAGCCTTGTTGCATTCTTTCTATCCGAACCTTGAAGCCTCATCAGCTTATCTTCTAGCATTCATTACAAGACAGTGCCACAAGAGGCGCCTCACCGCTCATGAGTTCCCACCTCCCTATACAATGCAATCAAAACAATAGGCGTCCTATGATCAATAAATGGAATTGTCCTTTTCAAGTCCTTGTTTAGGCTATATATCATATATGATCATTGCACGTTGGTGCACGTTCTTGACTTTGGAATGCTAAAAACGATACGGAAAGAAATGGAAATAGCTTCATATAGACTGGTGCGAAGAGTTTGATTGGAAGGTGTAAGGTGTTTCGCCTTATTAGGTTCAACTATAAAATTATTGATTATTATAATGTAAAGTTTTTATATGCTATTGTATTAAGATAAAAATGATCTATAGTATAAGGCTCAATCAATGCTCTAAACATCAAAGGCAATTTATAAATTACATCTATCCTCTTTTGGAATCTGTTTTAGGCCGTGTTATTGTTCGATTTGTTTGTGGAATAATAAAAGGTTGATTGCTAAGGTCGGTCTGGACTACAATCTCGATTAGGAACAGTATAAAACTCTTATATGTTACAGTAAAAATAAAAAAAATCGTTACAGTGTAAAGCTCTCACATGCTGTAATAAAAATAGTTTTAACTAATAGTTTTAAGCATCATGCTAAACGTCCTATAAATATCGAGTCATTCCACACTTATCATTGTAACTATATGCAGGTTAAATTCAATGATGGTGGATTATAAAAGGATAAATTAGAATTTCTTTCAAATTGGTAGAAACAATTAAACATGGTAAAGCTATTGGATGGCTGAGATTTGTAGAACATTTGCTTGGCATATTGAGTTAATATTTTGGACTCGGAGTTCAAAAAATAATTTAGAGATATGTTTGTTTTCTTTTAAAATTTAAATCAAATAAATATTTTGAATTCAAGTTTCAAAGTTCTACCCCTCTCTTGAACTCTTTAGATTCGGATCAGTTTACTATAGTAAATCTCATATTCCCTATCTTATATTTATAGGAAAAAATTATAACTTCTTTATTTGATATTTGATTGACAAGATTATTCTTTTATTGTGTTACTAATGAAGAGAGGAATAAATTGAGATCTATATTGCATATTTTTTGATATCATAAACATTAAGATTTTGTTAGATTTATTAATAAATTAACAATTTTTTCATTATCTATCTAAATATAAATTTCAATTTTATTTTTTTTAAAATTAATATTTTAAATGTACATCTAAATGTCAATTCAGATAGTAATTCAAATCATATAACTTAAATCAAAATTATTAGATTAACATAAATTGAATCTATTTACGAAAGAAACCTTTACTAGGTAAGGTTGGTTAGGTAGGCAGTTGGGAGGTGAGCCATGCTACTTCCTAAAGTTCTTTTTTTTTTTTTTTTTGAGGGTGAGAGAATCACTTCCTAAAGTTTTATGTACACACTTGGCAAGTATTTCCATTATTTTATTCTTTTTTCCTCCTCCAGATTTTTCCACCTTCCTTTTGAGTACAAATGTAACATTATTTGGCAGGTATTCTCTTTATTTTATTCTTTTTCCTCCTCCAGATTTTTTTCTCCCTCCTCTGAGTACTAATGCAAAAATATAATTTTAAATTAAGATTTGTATTGTAATTTCTTTTTTTTTTCTCCTCCCAGACTATTATCTTTAATTATTTATCGCCATACAACCACTATCAAAAATATATTTGATAGGGCCCCTTATATCAAGTGATAAGCAGATCAGCTTGCCTTGCAACCTTATTTTATGCTGGTTCAAAATCCAAAAAATTATGCAGATCAGATTAAGATACAATAAACAAAACAGAATGAGTTTAACGAGCGCATTGAAGAGGTTTTATAAAATTGAGATACAATAAACTAAAAAGGAATGAGTTTAACTAACGTATTAAAGAGGCCTTTTTGACAAATAGTCTCTGCCATTTTTTATTATAAACAGTTTAAAGCTTTCATATGTTACAGTAACAATAAAAAAAATGCTACAGTAACAATAAAAAAACGTTGTAGTATAAAACTTTCACATGTTATAATAAAAATAATTTTAAATAATAGTTTTAATCACCTACCAAACACCGGTTTAATCTTTTTTTGTTTGACTGACTAGTCAAAATATCTCCAAAACCAGTAGATAAGTTTAAGGACTAACCAAGCTAAGAGCCAAGTAAAAGCATCAATATGAATTTTTGGTAAAAAAAATACCTTTTTTCCTTTAAAAAAACCATTTTTTCAGGGGAATAATACCACTCTGGTTTAGGAAAATATGATTTGAATTTTTTGTTTCAAAGTTATGTTTTAATTGATTTCAGTAATTGCCCAAAATTATCATTTAAGTAGAAGTTAAAAAAAAAACAAAATTCTAGATCTATTAATAAATAGAGATATACAAAATTAGTCTATAAAGTATTTGGCACATTATTTCAACACTCTTACATGCTATAGTTTTTCAACCACGTTTTTTAGTTTAAACTGGTTGCAAAACATCCTATAAATACGCAGAATTGAGAGTTACTAACGACCAAAAGATTTCAAATTTATGCTATGCTAATCAAATATCAAACTAATTTAATCATTATCTCTTCCTCCTGTTGGCGTTCTCTTTTGTTTTATTTCCTCTTTTGCTTGGAACACTTCCATTTTGTTGGAACTCATACATATTATTTTTTTCCCCTTTTGCTGCTCACATAAAACTCGTAACTCGATTCCCCAAATCTCTCTCCACAGCCAAAAAATAAAAATTAAAACAATAAAAAAATCTTTTGCTAAGAGATCCACTTTTGAAGTCAACACATGTTAGGCATAAACAATCAAAAAGCCACTAAAAAGGAAAACCCAAAAATCAAAGTCATTAAAAAAGAAAACCCACAATCTTGTCCCCTAAATTGGTTTTTACGTAGTTGAATTAAATTTATTAGACTTTAATTAAATGATATTTTAGCTTAAAACATTCATTCCTTATTTTTTTTTTCATTCTTACCCCTCCTGTCGCGGCGAGACAAAATGCCATATCATATCAGTCCCAAAGTCGTTCCGTTTAAATTACCCCAAAAAATTAATAAAAAATAAAAAAATAAATTAAAAAGGGGAAAAATGGAGCATTTATAAGATCTCATTTTCCATTTCCACTTTCGTAAACAGAATCAACTACCTAACTCTCTCTCTAAAAAACAATTGAAAAATCAAACCTCTCTCAGGTGAAGAATTAGAATACCCATTGGCTCAAAGGAGAAACAACCAAAAAAAAAAAAAAAAAAAAAAAAATCCCCTCAAATCGTTGTTTGATATTCCCTTATTTTCCTTCACTTTCCGTCACTTTCCTTTCTTCGGAAGAAATTCGTTGGGCGTGATTTGGAGGAGGAAGAAGAAGAAGAAGATGAAGAAGCTGAAGAGCTATTACATGCATCTGAGGAACAATCAGGGCATGGAAAGGAAGTGGATCTTCCCGTTGGCGATAGGCTTGATCGTCTCTCTCTTCCTCCTCGTCCTCACGACGTTATCCTCGTCGGACGGCACGCCTCTCCTTCCGTTCTACCGCTCCTTGACGGCGGCGAACTCCATCTTCGTGGAGTCCAAGCTCCATCCCGTCCCGGTCTCCTACCTCCCTCCGCCGCCGCGGTTCGCCTACCTCATCTCCGGCTCTAATGGCGACGGCAAGATGCTGAAGCGGACGCTTGAGGCCCTCTACCACCCGACGAACCGCTACGTCGTCCACCTCGACCTCGAGTCGCCGGCCGAAGAGAGGCTTGATCTGCAGAATTACGTGAGGGATCACCCGACCTACGCCAAGTTTGGCAATGTGAGGATGATCGCCAAGGCCAATCTCGTCACCTACAGAGGACCGACCATGGTTGCCAACACGCTCCATGCCGCCGCGATTCTCTTGAAGGAAGGAGGCGATTGGGATTGGTTTATCAACCTCAGCGCCTCTGATTATCCTCTTGTTACTCAGGACGGTGGGTTCGATATAGGCCTCGATTTGAAATTTGGGCTTTTTTTTCAAATTCTTATAATTGTGATTGATTTTGATTAATTGTTTTTTGTTTAATCAGATCTGCTACACACATTTTCGTACTTGCCGCGGGATCTTAATTTCATCGATCATACCAGTGACATAGGGTGGAAAGAGTATGTGGAAGAAATATATATATAGAGATCTTTTCTTTGTGTTTCTATTTTTATCTGTATTTGTGTTGTATTTTTTGATTTCTAAACTTTCTTTTTTTGTTTCTTGCCTTATATTTTTTGTGGGTAAATTTGTTTTTGTTGAGTCTGGAATGCTATATGTTTTCAGGTACCAAAGAGCAAAGCCAATAATTGTAGATCCCGGGTTGTATATGACAAAGAAAGAGGATGTTTTCTGGGTTACACAACGGAGAAGTGTGCCAACTGCATTCAAGCTTTTTACAGGTTATTTTATACATATTGTTATCTTTTCTGGCTTCTTTTATCTTTTAGTTAGTTTACATAGGAGACTGTGTTGTTCTTCGTCATGGGTTTATGCTTCTAAGTCAAGTTTCTATATATCCGTTTCTTTTTTGTTTTTCGTTTATAGAATTTATCCAGTCGAATACTGAACTGATTCTGCTAAACTTCCTTAGTTGCACCTTATATCTTGTTGGACTGGAAATCAGTATCCTTTCTATTTTGATCTTCAATTTTGAAGATTTTTATATATTTAGATCGTAGAATTGCAGCAGCTTGTTAAGCTGTCTTCAGGTGCCATTTGAGAAACATTAGTACTATAGTCATGAACACTGGAAAGTGTTATCAGAAGAAGAAAATAATTTATGGTTTGCATCCAAACGCATCATGTTCCTAATTGTCTGTCAGTAATGACTTTGCTAATCAAAATAAAGTTTCTAATGGTTGTTGTTTTAAGAACATTTGATGACAGTTAGGTGGAAAATATGGATTAAGAGTTAGAAAGACATGTTTCCTTTAACAATCAATTCATGGGAAGGAAGAGCAGCTTTCTCTGAATATCATACGGTAGCGGGAAGGACTGAATATTCTTGCTCTGCATGGTTGTTTATCTAGAGTAGATACTTCTTAGCATAAATTTTTAGAGGACTAATAGTTTTGAGGAAATGCTTTTTCCAGGTTTTTGTTTTCGATTTTAAATGATGTATAAAATGCCATTTAATGATTCTTAGTAACAGTTCAATTTCAAGAATGAATTCTTAGGAGACTTTCCAAAAGTTCCTTTGTGATTGTTGGGAAAAATGAAAAAGCATATTTCTGAATATCACGTTCTAGGTTGCATGTAAATAGTTGATTTTGATGCCAGTAATGTGTAAGAGTGTAGATTTTCAAAGGTTGACTCACAGCTCTTAACGTGCTTCTTAGCATCTGAAAACTATTTGACGCTGGGCAAACACAACAAGAATATAGAGAGAGGAAGAGAGAGATAAAGGGAGAAAGGAAGAGAATGAAAGAGGGAAAGAGAAAGGAAGTTTAGAATTTAGAGGGAAAAGAAGAACAGGGGAGAGGAATTCTGAATAATCAACATCAAGTGTACATTGAAATGACAATCACTAGGCCCTATTTATATAGGTGCACAAAAACCATAATGGAAACAAACTATATAACAGTGAAGAATTTTCTTCTCCGAATCTGAAATATCTTTATTAATGTCTCTTGACCTGCCACCGTATGTATGTTATGTAATGGGCAATTTAGTCATAGAAAATCATGGTGCTTATTGTGGGATAAAGCCATTTTTTTGAAACCTACTTATTGCGATTGATTTTATTTTCCTTTTGCCTGGTGTACGGGAAACATACATAGTGAAAAGGAATACATTTACTTGGTTTAGATTGCCCTATGCTTCTGCAATTACGATACTCATAAGTATTCAAGTTTCTCTGGCTAATGTTCAGAAGATATACCCAAGTTACATTTTATTATTTGTTCATTTTTGCTAAACATATACTTGGTTTCCTCTAGTGAAATAGCTCTCGTTCTTGGAGGTATAGCTCAAGTGGATATTGAATTCCTTACCGTACTCATTTGATGAATGTTGCATGATTTGGTTCAGATATCATGTTCACATTAAGAATAATAATATTCCATGTTCAGTGAAATTTACTTGGTGAGAAAAGGACGAAATTTGTGCCATTTGTGTTGGATATTGTGCAATGGTATTCGCAGAGTTTGACCTCATTGCAAGTTCTTGTTCAATGTTTGAGATTATTGGTTATGGTAACTAAATTTTTGCCTTATGTTATAGGTTCGGCTTGGATGGCTCTTTCTAGACCTTTCATTGATTACTGCATATGGGGATGGGACAACCTACCACGAATAGTTCTTATGTACTATGCAAACTTTATATCATCTCCAGAAGGATACTTCCATACTGTAATTTGTAACGCTCAAGAGTTTCGCAACACAACTGTGAATAGCGACCTCCACTTCATATCTTGGGACAATCCTCCAAAGCAACATCCCCACCACCTCAACCTTGCTGACATGCAAAGGATGGTTGGCAGTAATGCACCTTTTGCAAGGAAGTTCGGCAGAGATGATCCAGTGCTTGACAAAATTGATTCAGAGCTCTTGTCTCGCGGTCCTGGCATGGTTGTTCCTGGTGGTTGGTGCATAGGAGGTAAGGAAAATGGCTCTGATCCCTGCTCTGTTGCTGGTGATATCACAGTCCTCAGGCCCGGCCCTGGTGCTAAAAGGCTGGAGACGCTAACCAGCTATCTGTTATCAAACGAGAAGTTTCGACCACGTCAGTGCAAATAACAAGGCCTCAAAATTTTTTTTAGGGTGTGATTCTTGTGCAAATCGAGTTAGTTTTCACTTGGAGATAGAAGAAGCCGCGATCTTCTTATAGGAACTGAAAATGGGGTGGTAAAAAGATTCATATATCTGGCCCGTAGACTGGCAAGGAGGATTTGGATTTTGGCTGAATTACTCGACTAAAGAGATCTGGATACTTCCTGCTGTGATGGCATGGTATGCACCCGAACCAACTGATACACTAGCACAGCGTGTGGCTCTCCCTTTTTTCTGTTTTTGTAAAATTTTTATACCTGTATCTCCCGGTCCTGCTGTTACCAATGGAGCCGTAAAATCATGGGTGTAAAATCAATTGCAAGACAAATGTTCCACAAGAGGAAATTAAAGAAAACCTTTTACCTGATTTTATTTTGCTGCTTCCAAATTGCGAATCCTTCAATGTTGTATGAAAATGTCGTTCTTTGTTTTGGACCAAAAACAGAATAAATGTTTTCTTGCATGTTTCATACTTTCATTAGAGTTGCATAATTGTTTTATACTTTCATTAGAGTTGCATAGTTCTTTCCCAGCACACCTGCATCCCATGTGATGTATTTGCATTTTGATTAGCTGCACATAGGCATGTACAATGCTAGTACAGAAGGTTATTGAGGAAAAATCTTTCCATGTTAGTGACACAAATATGTCTGGCTATCCATAAACTGCTTGTTAATAAATGTATGCACTGTGACCCTAAAGTTTTTCAAATAGCATTTATCTCATTAGTTGCATGACTTAATCTTAATTTACATCTCTTTGGCCCACATTTTAAGACTTTTTTTTTTCCGAGTTCGGAGAGGTTGCGGAACGGTGGTAGGGTTTTCTTCGGAGCTTTGCCACAACTGGCAAGACATCTGAATCTGAAACTAAACGTAGCATTCAAGGTTTTTTTCTTTCTTTCTTTCTTTTTTTTTTTTTGGGTGATTTATGGATCTAGTTTACAGACATGTACCTTAAGACTTAAGACATTACCATATTGCCACTCGCTAGCTGGGCTGTTGCTTTCTCAATTTCTTGGATGTAAAACGAAGGAAATTAGAGAAAGTACACAGTGAGATTAGTATCAATATGGTAGGGATTTTATTCTCTCTCACGTGACTTCATTGGATTTAACTTTATTTCCAAAAAAAAGGCCGATTATGCGCCTACTATGCTAGAAACAACATTTTGAAAACGACAGCAAACTGCCTTAAAAAAAAACAAAAAAAGAAAACGACGACAAACCGAAATGACATTTACTGAAATACGACAGCAACAAATTTTATTTCCACAAAATGCCGTATTGTACAGTTATTACGTTAAAAACAGCATTTTGACAACGACAGCAAACCGAAATAGACGTTTACTGGAGTACGACAGCAACAGATTTTATTTCCACAAAAGGCCATATTTTACAGTCATTACGTTCAAAAACAACTTTTGGAAACGACAAGAAACCGAAATAAATATTTACCGGTACAATAGCGACAGATGTTCGATATCTTAGATAAATAACGCTGTCTTTAAAAACAATCACCCACCAAGTAAACGAAAATTTAATAAAAAACGACGACACCACTGCATCAGTTATTGCCTCAGATATACAACAACCTCGACGAACTGCAGCATCCTTATAAACGACAGCAACCATAAAACGACAATATACCACGGAACGGCAACACGAGATATCCAACGTCGGACACCCAAATAAACGTCAATATATTAGAGAACGACAGCACCAGATATCCGGCAAAATGTTTCAGCATGACAACCGCCGTCTAAAAAATGACCATCGTAGAAACATTGGTGGAGCCAACCTTTTTCTTCAGTGGGGACGGGCGTATACTAATATTTTTTCTAAATAAATAACATAAAAATATATAAAGAAAAGCATGTTATAATATTTTTCAAGGACTACGTGATTCATATTGAGAATTTTAAAGAATGAAAACATACTCTACTGATAGGGCTTTGTCTTGAAAAGTTAGCTATTTGCAAGAAAAAAATGTTTGTTTTGCATTTTTTTTATGTGATTTTAATTAGATTCAATATTTAGAAGCATACACTATTGATAAAGATACCTTATCATAGGTTTTTAGGCATTTTGAGGATATAAAAAGGAATTTTATGATAGGAATTGTCTTTTTTCACTACTAGTATTAACTATGGGTTTAGTAGTTAACATTCAAGTATGCAAGTATTCATATTAAAATATTGGAGTACGAGACATATAAATGCTCTCACTTACATGATGCCATTGAAAATTAATCTCGGTTTCTACAGATACTGAAAAGGGCATTTCTCACTATAAAAGTTCCCCATAAAAATTATACTTTATATTTTAAATTGTATCATAGATTTTAAAGTTATGTTCCATTCTTACCTTTCCTCCATCATCAATTGTCAAGTTAACCACAAAACAGATTTAAACTCTATAAATAAGATGAAAAAGATAATGATTTAACATAAATTTTAAATGTGAAGGTATAAAAAACCCTTCAAATTATAAAATGTCATAAAACATATTGCAATAACTCATGAGTAAGATGAATAAAGTTGATTATAATAGAATTATAGGAATAAAATGAAAACAATAAAGATCAAGGAAGCATATATAAAAATATTAAATCACAATGGAAGCAAAAGCAAAAAGACATAAAATTTTAAGGGTCAAATTCTAATTTTTAAAACGCAGCCCCCACTAGCCTAACTCCAATTCGCTAATGTTGAGAAATGACTTTATATGATAATTTGTCACAAAATGACAACATCGAAGCGAAAAATATTTAAAACGACAAAAATCCAGAAGCGACAACATCAGAGATGCTGCAATTTTTCTAAACAACATATCTAAAAAATGTCAATAATCTAAGACAACAATTTTCGACAAAATAATGTCAGCAAATTAATATCGACATGTCATTTTCATTATTGATGCTTATTTGAATCCGGCGTTGAATCAACACCACGTACGACTGCACACGTTACCTAGCTCTTCCCTGTTCATCTCTGCCTGATCGGGTTGACCTGCAACAAGAGGAGGGATGCTTTGGAGGCAAAGAAAGGACAGGTTAGTCAACAGACAATGGCTCTCCGATGTTCAAGGTAGGAGTTACTCGGCAGAAAATAAGAACTTGTTAGGTGGGAAGAAGCATGCCTCCAGAATACAATAAATGCATCCTATTTATAGGCTGCCACTTGGATCGGGTGTTAGTTGGGTTTTGTTCACAACTTGAGTGTCACATCAATGCATGTCAGGTGGCAAAAGACAAGTGTCATGCCTTTCCGTCGGTGGATTATTTCCTATCTGACGGTGAGTTGTTTGCCATCTGTTGGCCAGTGATAGCAAGTAACAGCCCACTTTCATGTAAGAAGAATCCGACCCTAAGGTGGTACTCAATTCGAGGAGGCAACTTGTTGAGGTGTGACCTGGGAGACCCTAAGAAGCACCTCGGACAAGAGACCCAAGCTCATCGGGATCAGTTGTAAGCTCCTTGAAGCTTTGCCAAGCTATTTGGCAGATCACCTAGAGTTGGCTCCTTAGCGGTGGCGTCGAGCTCATCCTCAACAGTAGCCCCCCAGTTCACCTGGTCGATGCTCGGCTAAGTGGACTATGCCGAGTGAATGAGGCAGCCCTTGATGGAAGATTAAGCGGTGCCCCGAGGTAGTGCGACATGAAAGGTCACACGATGAAACTAGAGGGACATGTGTCGCATTGCAAACGAGTACTCCATTGACAGGCATAATTATTGTGCCTATTTGTTTTTCGTGCCCAGGTTTCCCGCCTAAAACAGCTATAAATAGGATCTTCCTCTTTGTCATTTCCACATGCAATCAAGGCCACGCTTCGTCACTTTTGAGTTTTAACTGCCGAGCTGTAGTTACTAACCCGAGAACTCTTCATTCCCAAGCTTCTACAGCCCGATCAGGTAATTTCCCAAGGATCGCGAGAAAGATGAGTGACCTGTTAGACTCACAGAACGTTAATATTTCTTGGTTGAAAAGTAGTCCTAAGACCAAGTCATCATCCGTAAAGGTCGACGTAGAAGGACTATCCTTAGAGTAGGATAGGGCTGACCAGTTGGCTGAAATATTGAGGGTCGACGTAGAGACCGTCTTCGAGCAGGAGTTCCTCAATTTGTTGGACGGGGAGTGCCTGGTGAGACCTTGTAGGGGTGAGAATTCGTACATTAGGACTGCCACCACCGACACGTCTTGAGTTACTGCCCAGGAGCGGATCGAGCTGGAGGCAGCAACCGATGTACCAAGCACCTCCTGTCGAGACTCTAGGGCCCCTGTCCCAATTGTGGCAGAGTAACTGTCGACATTTTCAACGAGAAGCAAGCAGTCGGGGAGGTAGAGCCGGTCGAAAGGATCGTGGTCACACGAGTATCGGGGGTGAATGCCTACCATACCTCTAGACCCAGGCAGACGTCAGCGACAGCCTATTCCAATACGATGATAGAATCTTGGCTTGAGGATCTGCGTGTCGAGTTCAAAATCCTAGACAACGTCATCCTCATTGCGCCCGAGGAAAATGATTCCCCCTAACTCCGCCCGATGGGTGTATCACCTTGTACGTGGAGTTTTTTAGGGCCGGGCTGCGCTTGCCGTTCCATCCGTTTCTCTATCGGGCATTCAACGATCTAAACGTGTGCCCGATACAGCTTAACCCGAACAGCTACAGGTCGTTGATTGAGATATACATATTATGGAAGTACTACCGGGCTACCGAGATGCCGTGGGAGGCGTTTAAATAGGTTTACAAGATAAAGAAGTTTCCTTGGCAGTTCGGCTAGTATTACGTCATCAGTTTTAGGAAGGATTTCATTCTGGGCAACCTCGACTCAAACAAGCTCTAGAAGTACGAGTGATTCTACGTCAGGGGTAATTATCTAGCCTGAGCCAGTGAGGCCGCCCTTGCAGAACAGCGTGTCCCGAGGACCTTTGAGTAAGGGCATGTATGGTCCAAGAGACTGTGGGCGCCGAGCCACATCATCAAGCAGTCAAAGACTTGTTTGAGAAGCTAGAGGCGACAAGGCAATAGTCGTTCCAGCTTGGGAAAGAGACCCTCTCCCGTTATGGCTGGTTCGGAGAACCCAACAGAATCAATCCCCCTTCTAACATCCAACCTGCCCGGTCGATCGGGCAGATGACAGTTGCAAGGCCGAGCACCTATAGGTCCAGGTGGCCGACGAGGGAGCCATCATCATCTGCGACCAAGGACTCATCGAGTGACTCCTTCAACGTGGAGCCACCCGTAGCAGATGAGGACCTTATGGACATGATCAGGCTCTTATACTTGTTTGGCCAACTTCGGATAGGAGGTGAGCCCCAAGTTTTTTTTTTTTTACCGAGCTCGTCCTAGATAGAAGATTTTTTGGTTTTGTAGAAATGTCCTCTCGACCAAGCAAAGCAGAAGAAAGGCTTGCCCTCATGGAGCACCTTCGTAAGCAGAAGGCAAGGCCAAGATGATCGAGAAGAAACGGAAGAGGACTCTAAGACCCGAGCTACCAATGCAGTCCGAGCAGTCGCCATAGTCCGAATGAGCATCTAGTTTAGTCCAAGTGCCCCACCTCTACTGACGAGGACTACGGCTTCGTCGAGTAAGACCCAACCTCCCGCTGTTGCTACAACCGGCAATACGAGAAAACGTTAACAAACTATGGCATCTTCAATAGACGACACGATATTATTGAAGCGACAATAATTTTAAAACAACACCATGTTTTCATAAATGCCATATTTAGTGAAAGAATGAGAATTTAAAAATGAAACGAACAAATACCTGAAATTGCATCTCGAAACATCTTAGCTATTTTTCGTCTTCATCCCTTATGGGGAGCCATGCATAATTCCACAATCCATTGCAAAAGGGCATGTAATTAAGCATGTTAAGGAAATACATAAAAATTGCTTTGAGGCTCTGCGCATAGACTAGACAGCTTTTTTGAGAACATGTAGAGAAGTCAAAAGTGCATCAAGAATAAGATGCATTATTTAATTAATTTAACCACAACACTTAAGAGACAAATTGGTGGTTTATTGGGTTCTAAATTTGTGTCCAGTAGTATATAAAGGCATTGCCGAAAGGGAAATGTATGAGAAAATGTGGCAATTGTAGTTCTTGATGTGATATATGATGACTTGACTATTTACATCTTTGAAAATAATTTTTGATATTACAGAGAAACCCTTCAGTAAAAGGTCAAAAAAAGACAATTATATAATTAAATTCCTTTTTTACAAAATAAACTAATGATATATATTTTTTCTTTCTATATACACTTATATGAAACGAAAAAACTCAAATTTTTACTATTCAATAACTATTCTAAAAAATCATATGATTACTATTTTGTCAAATTATATACAAATAAAATGGTTTTTTTAATATTTCATGATAAGTAGCATGATTAGTTGTTTTGTTTGAATAAAGTAGCATTGGTGATTAGTGCTTGATTAGTTAAATTAATAGATATAATAATAATAAATAAATAAATAATAAAATTTTTTTAGAAAGTATAATTATTGTATATAATATTATTTTTCTAATAAAATATTTCATGCCTAAAGCTTCAATAAAAATCAAAAGAGATAAAGAAATAAAAATATTAAAATAACAAAAAAATGGTGTGTGTGAAAAGAAAAATGAGATGAAAGGAAGTAATAAACTTAAGTGTAGTTTTAAAATTATAAGGGATGCAGTAAATAAATTTAGTTATTTCAAAATTATAGGAGGGAGAGGTGCATTTAGAAGGGGGTATGGAAAGACAAAAAGAACCTAATTTAACATCTTGACTAATTATAATCCTATGCAAAAAATTATAAAGATTGACTTTCTCGAACAAGAGTGAACGACTGTCTCCTCTCAACTTTTTTTTCTTTCATGTAGTATATAAAATTTTTTAAAAATTACT
>CAMOHE010046155.1:0-11446 GCA_946598075.1 Artocarpus hirsutus
ATATTAAAACAACTTTATCTAGATAATCTCTAGGAAAATAAATATTCCCGATAATTCAACAAGTTTATCTTGAATTAATTTTTTACAAAATTAATTCAACTGATAAACAGACATGAATTATTTGATCCTATCAAATTTCAACAAATCTAATAATTTAACATAAGTCACCAATTTATTGGAAAAGCATGCCGTATCGTTATAAGATTTATTATGAGCTAACAAAGGGGACCTGATGGACCTATATAGTTTAAGCTCCCAATAATTATGAGACCCAATATTCTAGATATACATTTTATAATTATCAACTCTAATGCTACTCCACTAAAAGCTTAGAGCTGAACTGTCGAACTACATAGAATTACAAAGCCCAAATAGCGAAGTCTCCATGACATATGATAATGTATCGTATCCCTATAGGATATCTATAATCGGCTTCAGGATAAATTCTGTCTTACCTTCTTAATTATTTTTCTCTTATGTTCCATTATCTTTCCATTAGAAAACTTACCATCGAAAGACAGTATACCATTTGGTTACACCTATGTATCCAAATGGTTAAGCGCTCTATTTTTTCAATTACAGGATAACGCATATAAGAGGATATCATCGACTCCTAGAGAGGAGCTATAGATTCTGTATCTATGAATAACAAGTCTATGCTATCAATAGCCATATCTCCAACGTATTGGCGTGCATACCAACATAAATTATGGATGTCATCCTTTGGTATATCAAAAGACATAAGTCAAGACAACATGCCTACTATTCATCTCAAGACTAAGATACAATATAAATGATTATCTAAAGTGAATTGATTTGCTGAGACAGAATTATTAATCCAAATCATTTATACTTTATATCCTGATCCAATACATCGCCACCTATGACAATGTACCAATATTTTTATTCGTGAAGTCCACCTCTGATGGCAAAGACAAACCATTTCTCGTTAAAGATATAGACAACATAACAATCTTTGCATGAATAAAGTACCAAACTTTATTCCCTCGCTTGCGGATCTTATGATTTAGACTGTCACTTTAAGAATCATGTCTTCTGCATAATCTTTCTATCATATGCCTAATTCTTAAAGGTTTAGACCGATAGTCTTAGACTTTTGTTTGCTTATCATACATTCAACAAATATGAACGTAAAGAGGACTACAATTTGGTATATTAATAATAAATGATCTCTTTCTTGATAAAAATGTCTCCAAAAACATGTTATATTTTTACTCTTTAGGGCATACATTTCTAACAATCTTTCACTTTCACGAAGTGAGCAAATATGACAAATCCCACATCCCTATAGCTTCCACATGCCTTTCTAAAACTCTCGTAGTTAGTGTCTTCATGAATAGATCAACTAAATTGTCCTCAGATGCGATTTTGCATATAGCAACATGCCCTGCCTTTACAAAGTCCTTTATCGCATGATACTTTCGATTATTATGCTTACTTTTCTTGTGAAATCTTGGCTCCTTAGCATTTGCTATTGCTGCATTGTTATCATAATACAATGTTATCATACTTTCAATCCACCTGAAATTGACTTACTATCCTAATCGCATAATTAATATCTAGTTGTGTGCAAAACATAGCATACATGAGACTACTCACTGTTAAAGCATAAGGCACCTTCTTCATAGATTCTCTTTCTTCATCAGACTTTGGCGAGTCTTTCTTAAAAAGAGTAACTCTAGACCTTGATGGTTGCCTGTCTTTCTTGGAATCCTACATTGCAAACCTTTTGAGAATTTTATTTATGTAGCCTGCTTGGGATAAAGCTATCATTTTATTCTTCCTATCTAGAAAAAATCTAGATACTGAGAACAAAATTAGCCTCACCTAAGTCCTTCATGTCAAACTACTTGGTCAACCATAATTTAGCCGATGACAATGCCCCAACGTCATTGCTGATTACTAGAAAGTTAAGTATATAGAGCAGCAAAAAACTACATTTCCATCCTTAATGTGTTTGTAAACACATTGTTTGTCCACATTTTATACGAACCTATAAGTATTGATCACTTGGTCAAAGCTTATGTTCCAAAAACAGGAAGCCTGCTTAAGTCCATAAATTGACTTTAGCAGCGTACAAACCTTACCCTCCTAACCCTTAGCCTTGAACCCTTCTGGTTGCTCCATATAAATGGACTCATCAAGATAGCTATTCAAAAGGCTATCTTGACATCCATCTGCCAAATTCATAGTCGAGAGTGGCAGCTATGGACAAGAGAATGCAGATGGATTTAAGCATGGCTACAGCTAAAAAGATTTCCTCATAATCGATTCCTTTCTTTTGCGTTAATCCCTTAGCTACAAGTCTAGCCTTATAAGTTTTGACCTTTCCATCCACTCCTCTCTTCCTCTTATAGATCCACTTACACTCTATGGGTTTTACCCCTTTGGGAAGGTCTGCAAGCTCCCAAACCCAATTAGTCTCCATAGACTTCATCTCTGTGTTCATGGCCTTTGTCCAGAGTTTCGAATCAACATACTCCATAGCCTCTTTGTAAGTGTAAGAATCCCTATCATGTTCAACCGGTTCAGCCAAGAAGGCCTCACCATTGAATATATACCTCTCAGACTGACACCCGATCCTCCTACTACGTCGAAGCCCCTTAGGTTGTTGTTCAGGTTCGATTGGTTTTTCTACACTAATTGGAAGGATTTCATTCAAAATCCTTAGAGTGATTGAATCACTTGCCAACTCCTCAAGCACAATTTTGCTTTAAGACTTAAAGTCGTCCATGTAACTTTCCTCAAGGAAAGTTGCATTAGTTGAAATCACGACTTTATTTTCATTTGGGTTTAGTCCATTTTGGATATCCTATAGACATGCAAACTTCCAAATGTGCTTCCAACTTATTTGCTTCCTTAAACAGGACATAAACCAGACATCCCTATACGAATATGGTTTAAGGATATCTTTTCTCCTGTCCACAACTCGTAAGGAGTTTTAAGAACCTATTTTGAAGGCAGATTGTTTAAAAGATAACATGCGCTTTATAGTGCATATCCCCAAAAAGATAAAGGCAATGATGAATAACTCATCATGGACCTAAGCATGTCCAACAAAGTCCTATTCTTTCTCTCAGCTACGTCGTTCTTCTATGGAGTGCTTAGCTTAGTCAAATGAGATAGAAACCCATTCTCTAATAAGTGTCCAAAGAACTCATCAGAAAAGTATTCACCACCTCGTTTGGATCAAAGTGCCTTTATGGATTGCTTTTTCACTTTAGCTCGAAACTCCTTGAACTTATAATAAGTTTCGCTTTTATGGTGCATTAGGTACACATACCCATACCTTGAGTAATCATCAATAAAAGTGACAAAATTATCATACCCTACTCGCGCCCAGATGTTCATAGGTTCGTAAACATCACTATGCATAAGTTCGAGAACCCCTTCGGCCCTATTGTCCTTAGACCCAAATGGTCTTTTGGTCATTTTATCCTTCAAACAATATTCACATTGTGGTATAGATTTCACGTTCAAGTGACTTAAAAGTCCATCCCTTACAAACCTTTGAATCCTATTCAGGTTAATATGACTTAGTTGCAAATGCTAAAGATAAGTCTTATTAGAGTGAGAAGTTTTAAGTCTTTTTGAGTTATTATCATTAATCTTAGTGTTTAGCAATAAGTCCATCTTAGGTTTGATAAAATATAGTGTGACACCTATTATTTTCTTAACGAGTATTATAGTAGTAAAATTAATTATTAGTGTGCCAATTAAAAATCTATTTCATCTAAAATCTATTTCACAATATTTATTTATACTTATTTTAAAATTTCCTAAAATTTCATATACCTATTTAGTATTTTTATAAAAATAACCTTGAAATTCTAATTAATTACGAAAATGCCCTGTAGATATTTGTGCTAAAGTCTCCTGAGGGGACGAACATTACTCAATTCTTACCTGCCCTCACCTACTATGTTCCCTCAATCACTCCAATCATGCATTTCTTCCCTTCATTCAAATCATTTGTCTTCCCCACATCTCTCTCTCCACTGCTCATTTCTTTTATTTTCTTCTTCATCCTCTGCATCTCTTTTCTATTCTCTCCTTTCCTAGATGAGCGAGTAAGAATGACCAAAGGAAGAGTTCAAACCTTCTTCAAGACTTTCAAGTTATTTTCTCAAAACTTTTCACAAACAACTTCTCACAAACTCAAGGATCAAGGAGGCTTAAGACATTTTCAGTTGTACTTTTTTATGAAAAATTGTGATTTAGGTATGGAAATTCAAAGAAGTTTGTTTATCTATATCTTAACATGTTATCAAAGTGTTTTGAACAAGTTTTATGCATTAAAACTGATTTGGAGTAGAAATATTATTTTAAAACACAATCTATTGACTTTAGGATGAACTGGGTTTTTCCAATTCTGGTGGGTCGTAGTTAACCATGTATAGTTTAGTGCAGTCGAAAGCATTGAGCAGAATTGGCAGGCGACAGTTGATAGGTTCGGCAGGCCGAACATTGATAGTCCAAACTCAACAATTTAGTAGCCGATGGTTAAACAGTGCTGATAGGCCAAACTTTGAGATTGCTAGGCCGATAGAGAGTCCAAAAATAGCAGTTTTGTTTGGAAGGCTAGAAATAGTTGATCGGTAGGCAAAATAGATAGTCTAAACACACTTGCTTTTCATTATCTATGTTACAAAATGTTCCAAGGATTTCATATTAATGATTATGACATACTAATAAGAATGGATGGTAAATCGATATGATTATGGATTAGGAATTTAGTTAAAATATGGTTATTTTATACATCGTAGGATAACGAAGGACTTGGAGCTTATGTGGTAAATTGGGTATTGTGAGCTGGAAGTTATCAACATGGTATTCACTAAGAGGTAGGGAATCATCTATTACTCATCTTTTCTGAGGTTTTAATGAATTAAAACTTGATTGTTTTATATTGCAAGATATATGTGTATGTTGAGCTACTATTACATAAGTATGACATATGGACAAGGATATGAATTATCCTGTATTGTACAGCGAGGAATACATTAATTTAACATATGTTGCTGTAAATTGAGAAGCATGGTTAGGAATATTAACTCTATAAATAATGATTGATTACAGAGGAATGATCAGACGTGAAGAGGGCGACGGTTATGTACTTGTGCACGAATACCCTAAAAGGTAAAATAGGGGGGAGGTGATGACGCTCCATTAGGTTGAAAGTCCCAGAACACACTATATAGAAATCGACGTTGTGAGGATCGGGGGCTTGTGTCCCTCATCGGAACACCCATGGAATGATTATAGGGTGGTCAAGCGCACCCATTTGGGTTTTATTGAGCTGAGTAATATGATATCCTATTGCACGGTAGATACATATGAGCATAATTGAATCTTGAACTAATATGTGTACCTATATGTATAAAACTTGGTAAGAATGATCATAAGGTATTCACCTGAATTGAACATGATAATATTGATGAATAATATTGAGAACTAACTAACCATGTAGGTTTTAATATGGCAATTATAAAAACCTAAAGGTGAGTAATTGTTTTCCCTACTGAGCATGTTATCGCTTGTTCTCCTATATTTCTATCTTTTTAAGACTCATCAAGTATAAGGTGGCTACAAGAAAATAGTTGAGGAAGCTTTGTAGCTGTAAAATGTTAGATTTGCTTCATTTGTTAAGAATGTCCATCATGATAATGTAAGCATCGTATGTTACTCTTTGAGACTGTATTGAGATTGTGTTAACAGTAGAATGATGATGATGATGATAGTTTTATATTATTAAATTCAAGGTGCTATATTAAATTGTGGTTTAATTGTTGTTTATATTTCTATTTTGATTTAAGAGTTTTCATTTAAATCCCAAGCAGATTTATTTTGAAGTTTTATTTTTATTTTTTGAACTTTATTTAATTTTTTAAACTATTAGCCTCTACTTAGGGGCGTTACATTTAGAATATTTTGCATTCACCTATCACAAATAAAAGATTTGTTCTTATAAACCACCACTTTATTATTAAAAAACATTACATAAAAGTCTTTAAATAAACAAGTTATAGAAATTAAATTCCTTTTAAGTTTAGGAACATAACAACAATTTTGTAAAAATAAATTCCTATAATTATAAAAGTAAAGATGGACATCTCCCACTACTTTAGCCAACACCAAGGATCCATAACACAAACATGATTAGCTGCTTCGGAATCTATGGCCCAAGTGTCATTAGATTCTTCAACTAAACAAGTTTCAACAACAAGAAGATCAAACCTACCTCCTTAGAAAAAGAAGTCCTTATAATTCTTCTTAATGTGCCCGACCTTCCTATAGAAAAAGCACTTGAGCTTCTTTGGGTTCTTTTTTTTCTTCTTGTTGTTCTTGCCATTCGCAGGAATAAAAGACTTCCCGTTCTTGGCGCGTTGCTTCTTTCCATTCCTAAGGTTGGGATTGGAACCAGAAGTAACTACCAAATTGGCCTCATTACCCACAGGAGTTTCCCTGATCAGAAGTTCAAACTCCTGTAACTACTTCATCAACTCTGTCAAGGTCATATCCCATCTATTGCTCAAATTAAATGTAACTCTAAATGGAACAAACTCCTTAGACAAAGTCTTAGAGGCCATAGTCATCTGTGTTTCAGTATTAATGTTAGCTCCATTGATTTAAGCCTCAGCAAGATAACCTATGACCAACATCATATGCTCCTTCATCGATGTCCCTAGCCTCTGTTTGCAGTTTAAAAGTTTCCAAAGCGCCTCTTGCAGTTTTGTTAGGGCTTGGCCTCCAAACATGTCTTCAAGATTACCCAAGATCTGCCTAGTAGTCTCATAATCTTCATGTTGAGCATGCAGCACGTTATTCATGCAGACCATAACATAATAGCAGACCTATCAGTAGCATCTCTCCAACAATCATACGCTTGGATTTGCTCATTAGTGGAATCTCCCATAGGCTCAGGAGGACACAGAGTTATCAGTACAAATTTTAGTTTCTTAAAGGATAAGACGATATTCAGGTTCTATTTCCAATCATAAAAATTCTCACCGTTTGATTGGTTTTTGTCAAGTATCGATAATAAAGCATTTTTAGACATTTTTAATCTTCAATAAAGAATCATATACCAAACATAAGCAAACACACCATAATAATTTAGTGAGATAACACAATCATGTAAAATATGCAAATGTGTTTGTGTGTCAGAACCTTGAAAATATCATAACCTTACAAAGATAATTCCCAACTCAAAATTCAATAAGCCGCCTAGGGTAGACTTGCCAAATTCAATTAGGAACATAGATCCCCTCCTAATTAATATATGCCATTCAGGACTCGTATAATCTAGCATATATTAATAATCCTTTCTTTGGCCATTTATTTTATTAACAGAGCTTCTAGAGGAGGTTAATAATAAAATTAACATGAGTGTATAACCATTGTTTCAATAGTTTATTCATGATTTATAATCACCACCTAGGGATGTGCAATGATAAATCATGCTAAAATACCTTATTCTATTAGAGATTCAATCTGGTACATGATGAAGTCCCTTCTTAGGGGTCAGAACCATCATGTGCTATCTATAGACCAACGATGGAGGTTGTAGTTCCTCTCTTTAAAAACCTTCTACCACTCAATCTTTTGAACTCAAGGTTTTATTTTAAAAGACACGCATGAATAATTTTTAATGAGCGGCACTCCCTATTCTATATGACATGTTAACAACATACATGGCAAATCATAATATAATGCAAATAAGCAAAGCAATCATGCAAAGCTTTAAGCAGAATAATAATAAATAGCCGTAATATTATGGTCCCATCCTAGAGAATAGAAAATAAAGATTACAAGAGATAAATCGAAATATATTATCAATTCTTTGTCCTTGAATCTTCAAATTGTATCTTTTTTCATGTTTTATCCATCTTTAAGTCCTCAATCCTGCATAGATCAAATACTCCATATTTCTAGTCATATCCAAATTTAATGTTTCTCAGAATTGTCCTAAAATAAAATCAAAACTACATTGAAAAAATGCACCTTTTCTAGAAAAATTTACAGCTCTTTATCGGCATGCCGATCTATGTGATCGGCTTGCCAGTCATGACCCTTCAGCCTGCGAACCTTACAGTCTGGCCTACCGGTCAAGACAAATCGACCTGCTGAACCATAAAGTTCGGCCTACCGTTAGAGCCATTAGATTTCTACTTCGCGAACAGCCTACTGATTCCAAAGGTTCGGCCTACTGATCTACAACCATCAACTTGTCAAACTTGGTGGTTCGGCTTACCAACTGAGCAAAAATATGACTTTTAGAAAAATACAGTTTTTATGCAGTTTTTCAATCTTATTTTTAACGATTCAAAAACTTAAAATTAGAGACTTAGGAAATACTTGTGGAGCACTATCATCCATCTTCTAGATCCGTTTTCTAGACCCGTCTTCTTCGAATGATTATTTAATTCCTAAATTTTTACAAAATTTAAAATTAAATAATAATTCCTAGACGGCGATGATAGTCCACCATTTAATTACACAAAAAACCTAGATACACATTCTAACCTCTAAGGAGCCATAACCGGCATAAATAAAATAATAATATAATTAACTATAATTAATTAATAAACATTCACTATATAATCGATGACAACATATAAGTATATAGAAACCTTAGAGTGCCAATTCTCTAAAAAAATTAAATTCAACTATAAAAGAGATCAAGATCACATAATTTATACACATAGCATGATCATAAACTCCTAAATTTATGTAAAAACCATGGCTTTGATACCAATTGTTGGAAAAGTAGTACGCAGTAGAAATTTTAAAATTTTTATATCAGAATATTTTCTAAAACACAAGTTTTGCATGCTATATGCATAAATTAACTAGATCTTACTAACCTTATTTGCCAAAAAGCTTTTGAAATATGTGAAGAGGAAGGCATCCCAAAAGAGCCTCAACCAACTTTTCTTCTTTGCTATTCTCTATCCATGATCAGAGTGTGTATGGGCGCATATCGTACAGCTTTTCCTTAGTGACTCTCCTTCCAACCAATTGAGGAAACCCAAACTAAGATTCATGATTTGTGAACAATAGCTCTCAAAGAGTTTTAGAGACTTACAAACTAAAGTATTCACTCTTAATTCTTCAACTAATCTAAATAATAATAGAGTCTTACTCCCTTTTTATAGAGTTCGTCCCTAGGTTGGTCCTTATTAGATAAGGCCTTGAAAATTTGAATCTGGAACAATATCTAATAGAAACGCGTGATTAGATTATCATTCGGTTAGCATGCCAAACTAACGATAAATGATCCATGTAAATTTTCATTTCCCACAGGAGATTCTTAAGATAAAGCCTCAGTTTTAATTCAAATAACCCAATAGAGAAGTTATCTAATTAAAACAACTTTATCTAGATAATATCTAGAAAAATAAATATTCCCAATAATTCAACAAGTTTATCTTAAATTAATTTTCACAAAATTTATTCAACCGATAAACAGACATGAATTATTTGGTCCTATCAAATTTTAGCTAATCTGATAATCTAACATAAGTCATCAATTTATTGGAAAAGCACGCTATCTCGTTATAGGATTTATTATGAGCTAGCAAAGAGGACCTGATGGATCTATATAGTTCAAGCTCCCAATAATTATAAAAACCCAAAT
Organism: Artocarpus hirsutus; assembly: GCA_946598075.1. NCBI lineage: Eukaryota > Viridiplantae > Streptophyta > Magnoliopsida > Rosales > Moraceae > Artocarpus > Artocarpus hirsutus. The sequence goes on from CAMOHE010046155.1 coordinate 9,662, forward strand.
CCCAGATATACATTTCATAATTATCAACTCTAAAGCTAGTCTACTAAAATCTTAGAGCTGAACTCTTGAACTACATAAAATTACGAAGCCCAAATACCTATGTCTCCATGACATATGATAATATATCATATCCCCATAGGATATCCATAATTGGCTTAAGGATAAATTATGTCTTACCTTCTCGATTATTTTGCTCTTACATTCCATTATCTCACCATCAGAAAACTTACCATCTAGAGAGAGTATACCTTTCGGTTACACCTATGTTTCCAAATGGTTGAGCGCTGTAGTTTTTCTATTTTAGGAAAATACATATAAGAGGATATTATCGACTCCTAAAGAGGAGTTATGGATTTCGTATCTATGAATAACATGTCTACGCTATTAAGAGTCATATCTTTAACATACTGGCATGCGTACCAACATAAATTGTGGACGTCACCCTTTAGTACATCAAAAGACATAAGTCAAGACAACGGGCCCACTATTCATCTCAAGATTAAGATACAACACAAATGATTATCTAAAGTGAATTGGTTTGCCAAGACAGAATTATTAATTCAAATCAATTACATTTTATGTCCGATCCAATACATCGTCACCTATGATAATGTACCAATGTTTCTATTTGTAGAGTTCACCTCTAGTGGCCAAGACAAACTATTTTTCATTAGGGATATAGACAACATAACAATTTTTATATGAATAAAATGCCCAACTTTATTCCCTCGATTGCGGATCTTATGATTTAGACCGTCACCTTAAAAATCATGTCTTTTGCATAATCTATTCATCATATGCCCAATTCTTTAAGGTTTAGATCAACAGTCTTAGACTTTTGTTTGCTTTTCATACATTCAACAAATATGAACATAAAGAGGACAACAATTTGGTATATTAATAATAAATAAACTCTTTATTAATAAAAATGTCTCCAAAAACATGTTAGATTTTTACACCTTAGGATATACATGTCTAACATTACCCAACAACAGGCCTAAGAAATTGGTTACCAAATTATATATTTGTACATATATCAGACTGAGATTTATTGATATATGAATTGTTTAAGCGAGGAAACCTGTGGGTTCACGTGATTTTGTATATTATGTGAATTGCAAGTCATTTTCGGCCCCCAATTTCTTGTCTCCTTGTTTTCATTGGTCATGTCAACATGAAGATATACGTCGATTTTACCATAGGGTGCTGATGATTGTATCTCCATTATGTTCGTTTAAGTCCACAAAATACCAAGGTCCATCGCATGGCATACAACGTTCCATGTCACTAAAGTTCATTGGTGATAGAAAATGTTAGAAAAACTATGTTTATTAACTACGTAGAATGGCAATTTTGAGATTTGATTTTGGGTAAGTCCTACTTAGATTTTGGTAGAAGATCAAAGTGAGTTTTTTTATGCGAGATCTTTAGAACGGTATATTACATGCTAAAAATGATTAACAGGTGAAGGAAATATTTTCCCAAAGCGTACCTAATGAAATTGGAAAATAGTTGGTGAAAAAGAAGAGTCCCACATGAGAAAGGGAACAAGGCTCATTGCTGTTTAAATAGGATTGTTCATTTCCTCCCGAGGAATTTGATACACATGGAGGATCTTTTTTTGCGCGCACAGATATCACGACCCAACTACCCAAAGCCCCAATGCATGCAAACATGCGTCTTGTGAGCAATTCGTACTATTAGTCGTTGTATCATGAGACATCATGCGGTACACGAGTCTCTGTTTTTTTTTTTTTTTTTTCGTTGCATTTACGTTTTTCTTTT